>JAVQJF010035299.1:0-27016 GCA_036023855.1 Gadopsis marmoratus | reverse complement strand
TTGTTTTGAACTTTCAAGTCTTGACTGTGATCAAGGACTACTGTCACAACATTGACATTTTGTACAACAGCTCAATATCAGCAGGACTATAGAAGAATTTTAAATATACTGAGGTTATGAGTCCCCTCGAACACATACCCCGCACCCCGCACAAATGTAGTATTATTATTATTATTATTATTATTATTATTTGGATTTGTCATGCTTTATTTCTTAAGTTAACTGTTAAATTATATTTCCTGTAGGTATTTTAGTTACATTTTGAGTTATCATGGTCTAAATGTTGGTTCAGAGCCAACAATAACACTCTAGAGGAGAAATATTGAGTCCTTTTTAGTTGGCCTTAAGCTAGTAAAACTATTTAAAACATTGAGTCTGCAGAAGAGTCTAAATCCATGCTAGCAGCTGCTAATGTCAGCATGTCAATGTTTAGCAGTTCTATGTTCACCATTTTTGTTTAGCATGTAAGCAAGCTAACATTAGCATTGAACACAAAGTAGACCTGAGGCTGATGGGATTGTTGTTGTACAGAATTTGGTCATAAAACAAAGTATAAGACAAATGAAAAAAATTGAGATGATGATGGTGCTAGATGAACAGTCAGGGGATCACCAAAGTTTTTCCGATTAAATATGAGGGCTGTATAAATATCTGCACCACATTTCTGTGCAGTCCATCAAGTAGATGTTTAGATATTTCACTGGATAAGTGAAAACCTTGACCTGCTGGTGGTGCTAGAGGAAAAGTCAGTGGATCACCAAACTCAGTAGGCTTCATCCTCTGGGGACAATGAATGTCTGTACATAATTTCATCCTTTAGTTGCTGAGATATTTCCGTCTGGACTACATTAACTCCTTAGTAAACAATATGGACTCAGTGTCCTCAGTGGTGGCTGCGGCCCTTTATATCCCTGAATGTGCTACTTTAAACCAATATTTCGGTATCATAACATTGCCCCCTTGTCGGTTGAACAGTCATTTGTTGGATCTATATTTATCCTATCATGATTCAAGGATGTAAAAATATGCACAGATTTATTAAAAATAGGACATTTCGGTGAAAGCCAAGCTGCAGCGTCACTACTGCTTGAGCTGTACACCGCGTGCACTCGCGCTCGCTGTCGGCTTCATCACGGCACAAGTGACAGACACAACGTCAGCATGGACACAGCACAGAGACAGGGAGCAGTCACTGTCAGTCCCGAAATCTGTCAAAACAACAGCCGTCTTCAAAACAAGTCAGTCATACTTACGGATAACTTCGGAAAGAATAAACAGCCCTGATTGTTATTTCCTGAAATATTTATAGCCGGTGCAGCACGAGCAGTGAGTTCTGCGGTGCTTCCTGACAGACTATTACTATTTCCACATCTGTCAACACTACAGAGTGTGAAAGAGAATGCTGCTGTCATCTGCATCAATGCCAGCGTGCGCTCCCATGAGACCCAAGCAAGCCTTTCACGCTAATAAAGATTTTCCGAGGGCAAATATGATAAACTGAGGAGTGCAGGTACAGTACACAGGAAATGCTTGTGCACTCGGAGCGAGACAAATCATTCCCCAAAATGACATTCAGACTGATCTTGCAGGGGATGCTGCTGTAATACACTGTGAAATTGATTCCATGAAGTGAATCATGATCTAATCTTGTCTACCAAAACAAGGTGGCTTGTCCCACGGATAAAACATCTAGACAGAAACAAACCACAGCGTGCCATCCCATTTCTGCTACTATTACAAAGCTCTTTTTCGAGAGCCAGTACCAAAGTTCTTTTTTTTTTTACCAGAGTTATTTTCCCCATTCGGATGTGTAATGGTGTGATTATGCCAAAAACCTCTCTTGAAAGTTAAATGAAAAACGTCTGCATAGCTGCTCAAAGAATGGCAATTCTTTCTTCTTCTACGAGCTGGTTGTGACCGCAACGTGCTAATTTCTTGAATAGCAATCTGAATCGCAGTGCAACTAAAAGCCGGCATCATGAATGTCTAATCAAACTGGGCAGTGACTTGCCCGTAGAGTGTGAACTCCTGTGAGCTGCGATCACACGCATGACTCACTCGCTCACTGCCATCAAACACGCTCACACATGTGAAAGAAAAGACCACTGGGAGTAGCTGAGGGTCCAAATATAGCGAAAATAACAATCTGTTGAGGGGTTTTGATGGTTTGCTGACTTGAAACTTCATAATCACTGCAGGGGGAACATTCATCACTATTACGTGAGACCTGGCTGACCCAGCTGTCAGGAGGCGATGACGTTTGACTGATCTCAGTACACCGTCGGCTCTGCAGCTTGTGTTTATCCAGTTGCTCCGTAGCCTCATGGTTCTTCATTTGTCATGTTGGGACAGGGGGAAGGGGGAATGTTGGCGGTGGGTTTGAACTAAGGTCAGTCGGGTCGACGTACCCACAAGCCTACCTGCTAAAATAATTCAGTGATGGGTTAATGGAGTACTTCGTTGTTGCTGTTTTGTTTTGTTTTTACAACCCAGGTCGCAACTGCCTTTTGGTCGTCATTTCAGTATATTCCAACGCTATAACGGAGTCCAACACGGCAGGAAATTGAGGTCCTCCTGATATCCGAGACCCAATCTGAGTATGGCAGGGTTCAAATGACATATATTCAGTCTAATCGGGTTGGGTTACGCTGTACTGCTGCAGGCTTTGGGTCTGCGTGTCAGAATGTCTGCTACCTGACGGGATCCAAGCAGACTGGCTATCAGCTCTGATCATGTGTCTTTGTCACAGCAGAAAAATGTTTGAGGTGAGGTGGAGGGTGTGAAGTTTGAAGTGCAGGAAAAGCAACATGTATTCCTACACTTTTCTACTGTGGCTGTTAATTGATGGGCAGTAATGCTGCTCGAGGACAGTCATACATGATCAGGCTAGACTCCTCAGATTGTGTCCCTTTTTAGAGAAAAAAGAGAAAAAAAAAGAATTTGTGCACCTGGTTTTTAATAAATACAAGGAGGAGCATGAGCAGTCAGATGAACAGACATGTCGTAAACAAACCTCCAGTTTTTCCACTCGTTTGTTTTCTCTCCCAAAGGCGAACCTTTAAATGATTAAACAATCTGTGCATTGAAGAATTGCAGGATGAGGTCGTAGCCGCGGAAAAAAGAAAGAAACATGGTGTATTTTGCAAAGTGAGTTTTGGGGTAAACATTTTTACTAGTGGTAGCATTATGCTAACCCGATTTGAGCATTATCAAGCAACTGAATACACACGTGCGTTATCATCAAAATCTGATGCTATGCTAACTTGTCAGTGTTTTTTTGTGTTTCATTTTCATGCTCTATTATGATTGGTTGGTGCCGCCCTTTTTGAGTTTGATGCATATATAGGACCTCTGGTTTTGATTGACAGCCAAAGATTTCACCAGGTTTCTCTGACGACGATGACAGGCAAAGGTACAAAAGGTTGCCCAAATAAACAAAACACATCCAAATAAAGTGAATAAACTCAGTAAAGCCTGTTCCTCAATGTTTAAATTAAAATGGACTGAAGACTAAATACTACTTCACTGTATCGGCAATGGCTCTCTGACAACAATGGCTAATTTCAAGAGATTAGACATTGAGACAAACGGATCCACATAATTGGCACTAAAAAGCCCTCCAGACAAGCCCTGTTCTTCAGATATGGGTTTAATTGTCCAGAATATGATTGCTAAGTGAGAGATCCCCTCACTTATCAAATTAACAGCTTTGAAAAGTGGGACAGTGGAGTACTTAGTGCTTATTAAAGTGGAATGGGTCATGCCAAAAGGTAAGCTGTTTATCTCTTGAAGGAGAGCATGGAGCAGAGGAGGAACGCCTCACTGCGAGAAAGACCGAAATAGAGTTTTTCCTCCACAATCCAACCTCTCATTAAGATATGATTGGAGAGCCGGTGAGTGCCATTCTAATACAAAATGGGAGTTTGATGGCAAAATAATTTGAAATTTCTATGTGCAGGGGAGGAACAGGATCAGTGATAAACACAGACACACACACACACACACACACACAGATGCAGACCCACAAGTATTTCTTGCATAAAGGGTCCATATTTCCTCATGTTTTATTCATGAGAGTAAGAGTAGTGCACGGCCACACATGAGCTATCACATTTCTCAGTGCTCATTTATTGCCCTCCTGCGTGAGCCTGGCCGGGCCCAGATAACAGTGAAACTGCCTGGAGGGCAGACACAACACCCCCAAAGAGTAATACAGGCCGTCATAACACCCAGCAAGAAACATGGTGAAGCAGGTAAACTCAGAACCTCTTATCAAAATGCCATACACCTTTCAGTGAGTGAGCAGTGTGGACTGGCTGCCAGCTGGCCTGATAACGGCAGAGACATCTCAGGTCCAAGTGTGCCGGTTTTAGCAATACTGGTAGGAAAAAATAAAATGAAGATATTTGTGCCGTTTAGTGCATTGATTTTCAATAAGAAAAAATAAAAAAAATCTATCATGACCGGAACCTGAGGTTGTTGTTGTTCTGAAAAACATTTCCCCATTGGCTCATGGTGTTCTCGTTTAAATGACCCAGGCCACAAGTTATCCCCCAAAACAGCTGCACATACAAACATTTTATACCAGAAATGCTACAGTATGCTTTAGTGTAGAAAACAAAATGAGAACTTTATCTGAAGTTCATACCTCAACTTCTCTAAAAATGTTTCTCATTGTCCATTTTGCCTTTAGGCCACAGTAGAGGGGCACTTGATTTGACCGCAGGGTTTTTTGTACCAACCAGAGGGGCACTAATGGGGCATTAGGCTGCACACATGCCTCTATGGTGTGACATCAGGGCTTTCTAAAAATGGGACACTTTGGCACTCAGAGCAATAAGGACACAGGTGGTCAGGGTTTTTGCTTGACAGTGCAATTTCCATATTTTCACACTTTCAGACTTTTTCAAACCCCAGAAGGTAATCACAGATCAAAATACTCTGGCATTAGCGCCGACAACACTTCCTGTTTGACCGGCTTACAGCGAGGGGGACTCCTATTTGACCTTGAGAAGCAACTCGCAAATATGTTTCAAATAATATCCCTTGTAACACATTTGAATTCTCTCACCCTTGCGTGCTCTGACAATGATTTAAGGCAGCCACTAATCTCTTTCTAATATTAGAAACCATATGCTAAGAGAGATAACTGTTCAGCAGGGTGGTCATTTGGAATTTGTAATGCTCAGGGCAAATTTTGCCCAGTGGGTTGTCCCGCAGTCATCTATCTTAGAGGAATTCTGCCTTTGAAGTTGTTGCAGACCCCTCAGTGTCAAATCATTTGTGGACTACTAATTCCTCCTCAAACTTTGTATGAAAAGGCCTTTGGTCTGCAGGCCTACATCAAATAGCCCCTTGTATGTTTGTCTAACATGGGAGAACTTGAGTTTACCATTCGTCAGCATTTGTAAAGTAAAGCTGTGATAGAAGTAGCATCTTATTTTGAAAATGATCACTCATTAAAGAAGATTTCTTTGCCCTTTACCTGTAATTAATGACAAACATGTATATACTATTACTCCTCTTAGACGATGGCTTTCCTTAATCTGGTAGTTGTGTTGGAGTTGATGAAAAACTGCCATGTTTTAAAGACATAGAAGAAGAACAAGAGTTACAGGTTGCAGGGATGTAGATATTAAGTCTATTGTCTGGCAGTAATGCACCTGGATGCCAACCGCCGTAAAACTAGAAGAAGAAGAAGAAGAAGAGCACAGACAGAAACTGAGAATACACAAACACTGACTGTGGGAAAGTGGCCTCCGATGAAAGAATGGAGGACAGGTGTGAATGGAGGAGCATGATCAGGTGACTGGCAATGTGTGGGGAAAACCTGAGGGCATCTGGTGGACAGGTGAGGAATGACAAGGGCTGTAAAGTTCTTAAAAATGGGCCTAGAGGAAGTGGAAGTGTCTGAAGCTGAGGACCAAGCCTTCCACCAAAACCATTTTGGTATGTTTCCTGAAAAAACACCAGGTCTACTTATAATAAGAATCAGTATTTCAAAGCTCTCCAAGTATGCAATCCCTGAGTTAGTGTGCTTAGACACAGCACAGAAAATGATGTGGCATTGGGAGCATAAGCACCTTGTCACGAATTTGCCGAAGGCTTTTAATCCACGATGGTTTTGCTGCAGCAGGAGCTATCACGCTGTATGGATATGAGTTTGCAGGCCACAGATATGAGCAAGATAAAAGGCTGAGGTGACGCGATTATCTAAGCAGCAGCTCACAGGTTCCAAAAAAAAATCTATTATCTGAGTGAACAGGGAAATGAACCTAGCACTATCTCCTCGTTTTTTTGTCTTCTCTTTTCAGGTGCATGTAAGGGCATCTGGTTCGTTAGTTGTCCCTCAGCACTTTGTCAAACTGCCGGAATAAGGATTGAGTGAATGAACCGTACGTTGGAAAGACAAGATTAATTTCCTAGAATTCTTCCCCCATGGTTCTGACCTGAACCAAGAGACTGTGGTGAAAGGGGATTTATTTGCTTGAAATTGTCAGGTTATGTTTCTTTTATTAAAACTCACTTTCACCATTAAGGTTGCAGCAAACACATTGAAAGAATACTGTTCTGGAAGCTCACAGCTCACATTTATTGTGAATAATTGTAGGAAAGTCATCACTCTGGATTAGATCATGTGATAGTCAGCTCTTGGTGTGTCTTGGTCTACAGAGAGGACACATTCAGTAGGAGGGAAAAAGACAGAGGGGGATGAATTATAATCACAGTGTAATGGAGGAGGAAACACTGTCACACTGAGATAACAAAGGCAAAAAACAAATCTGACATGTCCCAGATGCCGATTATCTTCTATCATGTCACAGTACACTGGATAAAATAACCAACTGTTATTTCATACACTGCCTATTGCATTTTGGCCATTATAAAAGATGGTATTGTGTAGTCTTATAATGGCATACAAAGGCCAATAAGTTCTTTGTTACTGGAAAGGATGTGGTAAATGAACAAAAGAAACCTTCCATGTTTTATAGATTTTCAGATCATGCCCGTTTAATTCGATTTGGGCAACAATGTGCTTTGTGTTCACGTCAGGTTGATCCAAGAATAGAGCAACAATGTGGATTGAGGACGGCACACGACCCAATATATACAGTACATAAAAAGAATATCTGAGTCAATCACTTCCCATACAAAGAGGTTTTACTCCGAAGCGAATGTGAATGATTAATTGAAAAGTTGTTAGAGTTGCCATACGGCAAGGCACTCAAATAGAAATGATGTATTTATTTAACTTTGACTAACATGGAGATCAAAAATCAATCAGTCAACTTGTCACATAACACCTCAACCATCTGCCTTCGCTTGCTGCCTTCTGGCTGTATAGACACATTAGTTGCGGAGGGAGAACACAGAGAACAATATGGACAGATTTACACAGGGGATATTAGGAAACCTGTATATAATATGATACATTATTATTTAGTTCTTATGGATGGTCTCCTCCTCAAAACCTCCTGTAGAGATGGCAATGATGGTCGTTCACCACTCTGCTCCAGACAGAAATATCTTTATAGATCTTTTGAATGGATTACCATGAAATGCTGCGCAGATATGCAAGGTCCCCAGAGGATGAAGCCGACTGACTTTGGCGATCCCCTCACCTTTAATCCAGCAGGTCAAAATCTTCACTGCTCAAGTGAAATATCTCAGTATTTACCAGATCAAAATTCATGGCCCAAATTTGAGTTCCTAAGTTGATGATGAAATGCTTGCAAAACCGATGACGTTCTTATCAGGCTAAGTCTCAGCAATTTGTCTTTAGTGCTAATTATTAACATGCTAACATGCTACACTAAGATGGTAAACAAGATAAACATTATTATTACCTTCTAAACATCAGCGTGTTAGCATTGCTATTGACATTACTCATGTTAGTATTTTGTTCAAAGCACCGCCAGAAACAAAAGCGAACTGCCATTTGTCATCTTGTTTCTGGCCTGTCTTAGCTACTTACCATAGGTTTTGTGCTTGTATTTGCATATGTTAGGTATATAAAATACCCTACTGCTAATCCCAAACCAAACAGTGGGCACATATACTGTATGTTCATGCACATTTTGAAGGTAGAAATGTATGAAGAAGTCACTGACGCTGTGAAATGTGATTCTTTTTCAGCTGTCAGGTGCAAGCAATCTTCTAGAAAATATACCACATTGGAAGATTTTAGAGTTACAATGTGTCAACATTTCTGTCTCTCACATTGGAAAGAAGATTAGTCTGCACTGACTGTTGCAGTAGTCGTGGAAGACTTAGCATGCGGTTACAAAACCCTCACACCAATCAGACAATACTCTTAACCTTAGTGTCCAAGGATCTTCAGCTTTTCTCACGTAAAAGGCCTCAATATTTAATTCTTCAATGCCACTTGCCATTCAGTAGAAGTTTCATAACTCCATTGTGTGTTGCTTTGAAAAGGTCCTAAAGAAATCCCTAACAACCTTCACTGGAACTTGTGCAACTCAATAATGATGTTTCATAGGGCACTGAGAATGCACTACAGAACATTCTAGTTCTAGTTATGCACCATCAATAGAGACCTGGGGGGAACCTGCGTCATGGTGGACACTTTCATCCCACCTTTAAGCAGCGGTGTTCAGTGACTGACAGCCCGAACCATGCTGATGTTCATTCGGGCCATATAATCAGGGATTCTACACATGGTATGCAAAGGGAATTAACTATCTTATACAATAGGGAAACAGCAGTAGTCTGGGCCTTGAGAGGGAGAGAAAAGTATGTACTTTACCGACCAGTTTTCCTGAGCATTTTCTTGACCTCATTGAGTCATGAGATCAAGAAAGTATGCAAAGGCAAACAAACACGATGCAGAGGGAATTCAAATTAACTTTCATGAGATAGAAAATGAGATGTTGACCTTTATTGATCAAAACATTACAAAAGATCAGACTAAGATACTATATTAAAATAAATATTGCCTAATTAAGTGAAATTAAACTATAACTAAGTAAGATGTATTACATTTGAGTTTAAATAAGATCATACACATATATAAAAAGCAAACAACAGAGGTCAACATTTGATATTTACTACGTATTTTGCACTGCCATGACTGCACGGTTCTAGTGGTAATCGCACCTCTAATGTTCCCGATCGAGCTACAAATAAACAGATGTACAAACTAACAAAACACAGCCAGGAATTATAAGCAGCAAAAGCTACTTTGAGTACAAGAACAAATAAACAAGTTACAAACTGAAAAATAAAAAGAGCTTTTTTATTATCTCCTCGCTGATGAAAGCTGAAAATTCATTGGGGTTTTCAAACTTCATATTCCATCAGATTCCATCAGTGGCACAAGGTTTTTTATTTTTGTCTGACTTGATGCGTTACATCTCTCTTTCAAAATTTCATCCTTTTGGATAAATGAAAGGGAATGAGTTGTTAAATCATCAAAAAGCTCCACAGACAGGGGACAGTACGTCTGTATTAGTGTTTTATAGTCTCCTAACATTTGCAGTTACTCAGACATAAATAGAAGGACGTGTCCTTCTGTTGGGAGCGCTCGTCCCTTCAGGGGGCAGCCAGGTAAGAGTACCGAACATGACAGTCAATCATATGATGACAGACCTTAACATAAATCTCTCAAAGCCCTTCACTGACTTAGATTTATATCTGCTGCTGACCTATAAAACCAGTGACTAGGTCTCTCTTGAGGCTTTAACTTGGCTTGAATGTTACGTTGAATATTTTACATGAAACAGCACAGCATTTTACTATACGATTGCACAGACTTTTGTTTTGCCAACTTAGCCCACTGATGTCAATATCTGATGATCAAAGGTGATCAGCGTCATTCAACACCACAGAATGTCCCTTTAGTAATCCATCCATATATGTATCAGATTTTTTTCTGATGCCTGCAGTGAAATCCATTAGGAACAAACGGCACACATTTTCTTATTGTCAATAAATTCCATGAGAAGACAACAAAGAATTCATCCTACTATCTATTTAAGTACTGTCTTGTTAGCTAAATAGAACTAAACCCAAAATACGGCTGGTGTTAATAGCAATCTTGTTAGTTTTGCAGATATTTGGTCAGAAACCAAAGTACTGGGCAAATTAACCAGAATTTCAATTATCCTGCATTTGTAGATATATTTCATTCAAAACCACAAAGGTCAACCTCATGGTGGCGCTAGAGGATATGTCAGGGCATCGCTGAAGTCATTAGAATTCATTGTCTGGGAAGCATTAATGTTTGCACAAAATATAATGGCAGTCCATCCAGATGTTGTTTGAGAAATGTCATGTGGATTGACCGCCTGACATTGCCATCAATAGAGTCACGCTGCCAGCGCGGCTAAAAACTACAGCGCTTACACCTTTAGTAGGAAGCAGTGGTGCCACAGACAGGCTGGGGCAGTCAGAAAATACAGAGATAGATTCATGGGATTTATCGACTATGACAGAAATGTAATATATCGCCGTTACATAAGCATCGGCCTTCCCAGTGGACAGACATCTTTTGGACTCGGTGATGATTTTGGTGCAAATCCTCTTCCCGCATATTGTGCCATATTCCCCAACAATCAGTGTGGTGTGTTTATTCTGCTCATGGCTGCATAAAACACACATATACAATATGTAGACTACTGTAGACAATCTGTAGATAATTATCTAATGCTTATGTAATACTCCACTTAAACACATTATGGTATTACAGTCTTCATTCTCCAAGACTGTGTTACAGTACACTAATGTAGGCAAGCCAAAGATATTATGCAGTAGATAGACGCACTGTCTAATGATATGATAATTAATCCTCCAGGATCTTATAATTGAATTTCCTTAATTTCTAATGATAATAGATAAACCCTCCTTTGTCAGGTACTAGCAATTAATCAAACAGGTGAAAGTGTAAAATTACAAATTCCAAAGGTGTGATAAAGTGTGTAGCTACTGTAACGCGTGAATGTTATCAGTCTTACTTGTTTATTTAGACTGCAATGAGACCACTTCAACAGTAGCTTATTCATCTAATACGTAACCCTGTATATAAGCTACACGCATTATGGAGAGCCTTGCGATTTAACTGTGCAGAGGCTTCGGCTGATTTTAGAACCACAAGTTGCTGCAAACGCTTATTCACAGCAGGATAAAGGGCGTAAGCTATTTGCAGTCATCCTCGCTGTTACCTGCTTCAATTTCTTTTGTTTTTAGTGCTCACACAAAGGGCTGGGCGGGGGAGGGGGGGGAAAAAGACACCTTTTAGCATAATAAAATGTGGTGACAGGTGACACGTAGAGGTGCGCCGCTTTGGTCTCAAAGCTTTGATTTTTCGCTCCGCAGAGACACTTTTTAGATGTGCACTTCCAGACTGTAACCTTCAGTGGGCGCAGCGAGCAGTATCATCTTCTCTCTCCGAGCCAGACTCATTAATGTCAGGCTCCCTTTGCCTTCTTTATAATGTAAAGACACGTTCAATGACAGGTGTCTCGTTTTTCATTTACTCATCATTGTTGTGTGTTGTACACTTTTGCCTTAAAGTGTCTCATGAAAACTATGATTTCTCGTGAGTCCTTAAATTGATGTATGCCATTTGCTTTGCGGTGTGGAAGCTCTGTAAAGGTCTGGCCTACTCTTAGTGAGGTGCTATTTGTTTAAAATGCAGAAATTAGCACAAACAATTAGCACAACCAAGTCCTAAGAATATTTTACCACATGACACATGAAATTAATGTATTTTTGAATTGCAACACTATTGCATTAGGTCAAATCATGGCAGGTACTCAACTGATGAAAACCATTGCCTTTTTAAACTTTCACTGCCATAAAAAACATTAAGTGGGTGCTCAATCACAGGGTTCATTTTATACCTGCTGAACTGATGAATCCATACAAATGACTGCCAGCAGACTCGTACAGTACACTATTTATGGATCCCCCCGGTAATGTCTATTTTATGATAGGGTTGAGTAATTTAGGGTAGTGATATTGACAAAAGCGCATTAACATCTTTAATGTTTGGGCATGTGATCTTTATTTTAATCCTCCATTAATTCAGCCATTTGCTTGCTGCTTATCCAGGGCAGGATTGCAGTGCGAAAGGGGAAACCAGGCATTTTTCGAGCTCCGTGTTGAATTCCCAGAGGTGTTTCCAGGCCAGCTGGGGGATGTGTCCTCCGTCTGCCCTGGGGTTTCCTTCCAGTCAGCCAAGACGCCTCGGGGGAATCCTTACGCGATGCAGAAGAGTAGCATTTTGACTCGAAAGTCCTCCTGGGTCACTGAACTCCTCACACATTTATGAGTGAGTCAAGCTGCCATATTGATAAACCTCATTTTGGCGTCTTGTATTACCGGTTTAATTCTATTATTTTCTGCTCAAACCTTGTGGCCAAAAACGGACTTGTGCTTTGTGACTAATCGTGAGTGACCACAGCCAGTCTCATGGTCCTTTTTACACGATTCATGACACATACAGAATATGAACTACTGTCCAACGAGGCCACAGGGACAACATCATCTCCACACCAGGTGTCACAGGCTTTGGATCTCAGCAGTGCTTTAATATCCTGTCGGTGTCGTTCACAAAAGGAGAAAGGGAACAAAGTGCACTCCTGGCAGAGTTTAAAAGCTTAACATTTACTGCATAATATCTTCAAAAGGAATAGTTCGACATTCTGCGGGAATGACCTCATTCGCGTTCTTGTCAAGAGCAAGATGAGAAGGCCGATGCCACGCCCACATCTGTAAAGTAAATGTGAAGCTACAGCCAGGAGCCGCTTAGCTTAGCAAACCAAAGGTGAAGCCTGCCTACCAAACAGTGACAGGAAGTTACTGCTACTGGACAACCCTCTGTAAAACCACAATTTGTTCTTTTAACATTACATTTGTTTGTATGGATTAAACAACATAATGTGTTAATGACTTTTGGACAAAGCCAAGCTAGCTGTTTCACCCTCTTCCCGTCTTTATGCTAAGCTAAGCCAAGCCTCTCCTGGCTCTTGCTTCATGAGACTGGTAACAGTTTTCTCGTCTGATGTTTTGGAAAGAAAGTGAAAAGGCACGGATCCCCAAAATATCAAGCTATTTTCTTGAAGCATCTTTGGAATATGCAGATCAGCAGATAGAATTCAGAGATGGTTTGCGCCGTGACTCAACACCAAGACTTTGTTCTGAGTATATAAGCTTCAAATGGCTTGCAGAGGTGGATGTAGAGCCCAGTATTCCCACAGACAATATGTTAATACTGTCTTAGCCCTTTTCCCAATCCGCACAGCCCTTATGCTGTAGACATTAATAACAAACTCCCTTGGCCCTTATTTTATCTCTTAAAGTCTGGTCTATTCTTCTGTTACCAGGACAAAATCTAGATTTTTTTCCTCTTGAATCGGAGGCTTTGCCATCAGGCAGACTGTCCTCTCAGGGAACCTTGACAAAAGATTTCCCAGAGGAGACAGATCAGTGTAATCCCTTAACAATTCTAATGGATAACTCAAGACATATGTGAAATGATGAGAAATGATGGAATAAATGCTATTGCTATACTATACTTTTTGTAGATTTTCACATCACAGATGCAGACATCTTGCATTGCTCACTATCGAAGTTCAAAAGAACGGAGTGGATCTATTTTATACCACAAGTCCAGCACACGATGATGGCTGGATATTCACCTCAGCTGGTTGACAGTCTGACATGCAGCACACTGCACACAGCAGGTTGGATTATTCTACAGACGCAGTCCAAAAGATGATCCGGTTGCATTTTTTGCAATCTGTGGTGCATCTGTTGAGTCTTTTAAAAAGGTTTCTGTAGACGTACATCATCATCAGTCGATGCGCTTGACATGCTAGATGAGGACAACTTTCATGACAACATACTGCACCTTCTGCCACCCCATAAGTGATGAAGCTACCTCGCGAAGATAAAAATCGTGGCTTTATACCCCAGACAAAGGCAAGATCACTGCCTGAATCTGGAATCGCCACCCATTTTAATACATGTTTTAAGCAAAGAAGCCACGAGAAAGGTCTGGCGTGTCACCACCAGACTGAGAGAATATCTGAATCCACACCGTAAAATGTTATTGCTGCTGCTGGTGCAGACAGAGGACCTACTGTTTGTGTTACTGGAGTTTGGAGGCAGCCGTAATATCACAGGCAGCAAATGATTCCTTTATGAAAAAAGCCGTCACCTAAACTTTTACTTTCTCTTTCGTGTTTTTCTGCATTTCTTCGCCAGTTTTGACTTCATTTCTTTCTTTCCCAAGGCAGAACTGATGCAATAGCAAGGACAATTTGCTTCAAGGCAACAGGCAATGCTTATTTTAAAAACAAGTGCTGTAGCCTCGCAGTTCATGTGTTTTTGTGGGCGGCTACAACTTCACGATTGAAATAACTTTTACTCTAACAAAACTGTGCGTGCGTATGTGTGTGCAAAGGCTGTTCATTAAGTACAATTATTTCAGTTGGATGACAATTTAATTTTAATTGTATTCTTTTGTGGGAGCCATTGACTTTAAGAGGGCCTCAGGCATTTTACAGTTTTTGCCACCACAAAGATGAATAATTTACCGTGTGATTTCTTTTCTAATCGGAAAACACACAAACACACACACACACACACACACACACACGCACACTGAGCTAGGAGGAAATCTGCATTACTGGCAACTAGAGACAGAAAGTGTACCTTTAACCTACAACCCCACAAAGTTGAACCTTAAACTAATTGTCTAAACACATCTGTGGCAATCTAGAGGTTATTTGTAATGGAACAAAAGTTTACATTAAAGCAGCTATTTGACTTAAAGGTTGCTATTTCCAGACCTTTAATGACACACATACACGTCACCCCTTGTAGTCAGATCTGTTGATTGACAGCCTTCACATAGTTTTTATATTTAAAGGTGTCTAATTTGTAAATGACTTCACATCAATGACCTCCTCACAAAGATCCCTGTGTTCAGCTGATATCTCACTGTTCCTCGCTGCAGTACTAAAGCCTTCTGTGATGTTGCATTTAGTTCTCATGCCCAGAGACTCTGAATGAGCCTCCCTGCAGATTTGAGGGCTTTTCTTTTAAAGGGAAACTTTGTCCAACTTTCTTTCACCCGGGATCTTTTACTGTACCTTTCTTTGCCTACAGTGTGTTTTGTGTCTTGATATAGTCATAATATAATCACTTCTAATTGGTAATAACTCTTGTCCCCTCTTTTGCCTAACCTTAAAACTGCACTCATCAAAATTGAAATGAATCCTAATGTTGCTCCATGGGTTGGATGTGCAAATAGCTGGGTGTTTGCTAACACGCCATATCAGCTAATATTATCTCAATTGCCTAAAAAAATCAGTTTGCACAGGTTTAAATATTAGACCTCGCCTTAACCTTGACCCAAAGTAACAACTGAACTGAAAATTGAATGGGAGACTCTGCATCAGTGAGGTGGTTATGTTTCCCATTTGTTACACTGATCGTATTAGTGCAATTCTCTCTACTGTGTTCCCTGCATGATTTTTTTTTTGTCTACTTTATTCTTACAGTGACATCCTGCAGAAATGCTATGTACATATCACGCAGAGTTGTATTCTGAGCTCTTAAAAATGCGTTCTGAGGGAAAATGAAACTGTCTCAGTAGGGGTTGTAGTAAGTGGGATATGACAAAGATGGCGTTTGACACTGAAACATAAAAAAAAAAGAACAGTGTAGTAGACGAGCAGAGTGTAGCCGTACAGACGGAGATTTGATGACACAGTGGAACATCAGTGACATTTTACCCTCCTGACCGGATTTTCTCGGCTTCTGTTCGCTAATGTGACACTCTCAAGATGACAGCACATGTGATGTACGAGCAGCACTAAGCTGTCCTCCCTACCTGATGCCCATCCTGGGTGTCAAAGCCAGGTTGTACCCCTTTGCTTTAAGCAGCCAATTCCCCCAGACTGGCCTTTAGGTTTCCATGGTAACAGGCAGAGGAGCTAATATGAGGGCAGAGTCATTGATTTGATTTGCTGAAGATTAATATAGACATAGCATAAACTCCTCCACAGGTGATAGAAGGGGGACCTGATCTGATGTAGCTGAGCTGACGGAGACAGGGGCTGACTTATCTTCCTCACAAATATTGGCTTCTAATTCAATAAATTACTGAACAGCATCTGTTCAATATTTGATAGTATAAAATTAGACTTCTATCTGTGTTCGGTGCACGGAGATGAGGGAGGATTGATTGATGAGTATATGAGCACGTGGTAATCCGTGATCTGCAGTTAATATATTTTTTTAGCTGGGGTGGGGGGGCGACAGAGATTACAATGCAAACACAAGCAAGTGAAGAAAAGCTCTCAGCCGCATGCTGCAAATGAATAAAATACAGTTTGTTAGGTTTTGTAACTGACAGTGCTTGCTAGCATGTGCTGTGCAACACTGCTGTAACATTGTGGGTTTATACTAATAGGCATTTTGACAAGTCACAATAGGAAAAGAATTGGTGTAAATAAAATGAACTATGGCTGAACGTCATTTAGCTGCTTCAGTTTCAGGGTCCCGGTATTGTGCATCCTGGCTCGCTGTCACAACGTCATGACTCACTGGGACACTTGAATAGAACGGAGCCATTGTTAATGTTATTAGTCACGCCTGTGGTTATGTTTTGCTACTGTGACAAGTGAGTGTCTGCTGTGATAGAGGCATGTACGGGCAAAGGACAACAAGCTATAACACCAATTAGATATGGATTATAACTAAAAACGTATGACGCTGAATTCACTCACAGTGATGCTAATGTCATGTTAAATTCAGTCCAAAAAAGACACACTGTTGAAATAATTAATTCAGACCTTAAACTCTGAATTTCACTAGTACTTAGTGCCGGAAGGTACCAAGTATTCTGTGGTAGAGGGGGGGGATTTAACTATTCTGTACAGGCATCAAATCTTGCCCTGTCAATTAAAGGGGCATGCTGCCATTAAACACATACACGCCATTGAGTAATGTCCTGCAAACAACAGAAGTTTCATCATTACATCATTTTTCAACACCACTTGCGAGTAGTCGACAAATATCATATTCGGGTGCGTTTTAATACTTTATTTGAAATTAGATATAATTTAAATGGCCTAATGTTTATGTGTTTATGGCAAACAAACTATTGTTAAAGTACGGTCCGGGCTGGGCAGATAGAACACGTAAGGTAAGGAAAAGATTGTGGATGTGAACTCTGGACTCGTGGATGAAAGTCTGACGTGCTACATGCCCATTTATCTCTTCCATCTCCACACCCATACTTTGTGCCTCGCTACAATGTGGACATTATTCTAGGGATACTGCGCTGAAAAATATACTGCTAAATCTCCGGCTGTACAAAAACGGATCTATAAAGATGAACAACAGCAACAGCAAAACTCTTTATCTGAATTACAATCAGTGTTTCTGGAACGCTTTTTGATTACATGAGTTGTGCTGCCCAGGATGATGTGAACCCTCTCAAATCCAGCTTCAAAGAGCTCAGTCCCAAAACTTCAGCTTTAAAATTACCATAGAAATGACAAATCATCGCTGAAATCTCCTGCAGCGTTTTCAGCCAACAGTCCCGAGCACATGAAGTGAATGTTAGAGTGATTTAGCCTGCGGTCACAGTCTGATCATGCCTGTGAGGCAGCTGTCTTCAAAGGAAATCGCAGCTGAAGTTTAGGTAATTAGAAAGAAGAGCTATCTACAGCAGGCATCATCATACAGTACGGGCTGTTGAAAGCCTGCGTTGTCTCATCTCCTCTCTCCTTCTCCTCTCAGTAACACGTATCAAAGGGAATTTCAAGGGTGATTAAAAGTTAAACTGGATCCTTAAAGGGGAATGCTAATGCTTTTCGGCGTCCATGTGTTTCACTTTTCGTGCCCCTGCGGTAGCCGAGTTCACTCATGCAAGGCCCGCCGCGCGTCCTACAGTAGCGAGCGATGAGAGAGAATACACACATTAACTGTACATGTGACGCGAGCGAACAGGTGTTTAACTGCAATGCACTGCCCCATTAGAAATGCATTGGGGAAGAAATGGCATGAATGTTTTGAAAGGGCCAAGGATGATTGTGGGTTTTTTTTTTTTTTTTTTTAAATGATCCTACGATTTGTTGGATAAAAAAGTGGAATAAAGCCACAAAAGTCGGTTTTCTACCGATTGTCAGTGGGGTATACCTTCTGCTTCATTCCTGGGCGTGAAAACACAATAGTCTTGGTTTACAAGTGTCTTTACTTTACTGCCATTATTTCCTTACTCATTTGCACACCACCAAAACAATTTGCCCTTCAATCCCACTGCTGGGCAGGGCACTCAAACATGCTTCTGTTTCCATCAGTAAAGTGCACTCAATACCACATTCTGGAGGTAATTTCCCCAAGGATGTGATCCTCTTTCCCTCTTCCCCTCCGCTCGCGAACGCACGCATCCAGAAACATCACATCCACACACTCTCTACATGCGTGCATGCATGCTTATGTGCTTTATTTATCTTTGTGCTGAGCAAACACCCCGCTGCGACTCACTTGTTTCTTGTGTCATGATGATGAAAGGCACCTGCTGTTCTCAGCAGAAACCCCTCTCCACCCTATGTTACTGACATCCTGCCTGCATTATTCACAAGTGGAGTGGTAATTCAGTCACTTCTTGGCAAGTCTCAGCTTTCGCGACATGGGCTGAAGGGATGCAGGACAACCGAGTCGATGCATGCCCTTACGTAACCTCTCGCAGCGAGGAAATGGGGCAATAATGTGGATGACTTTCTAGTCACTTTATGTTCACCTTGTAGAGTGTAACGGTTATTCTCCCCGTGCTGTCTGAGATAACCCTGTTTCAGACTATATGAAATGTTTTTCCAATAATTATATTAGGCGCCCCGTAACTTGATTACTTTGTGGCGATGCAGTGCAGAAAATGCAGCACCAAACTTTGACTCACCAGTTTCAATGCAAGAGTCACTGTGGACTGAGTTTATTTCTGTGAGAATCTTTCTCTCTGCAAAGAAATGCTGAGGTGCAATGAAGGGGTGTGACAATGTGGCTCAAACCTCACTTCAAAGATGATCAGTGCCAGCACAGTACGCCATAGCAGTTCACTCCTGAATCAGCATTTAATGAATGTGTTTGCACGCAGTCAGCAATGCAATATTTCATTTTCTGGTCTTATGTTGCTAGTGTGACTGTACCTTTTACCTCTTGGTTTACCTTAAAAGGCCCCCAAAACCCCATTTTCTCAGTCATCTTCTTACTATGAGCTCAACATTTTCAGCCAAACGGTTTATTTAGTTTATTTCACAGGAGATACTTCTGTCTGTGGTCTTCTCGCTGGTTCAAAGTGTGAAAATCATGATTGCATATATTTTGGTGCACCATTCAGGATTAAGCAAAACCTCTAGTCCAGATCTGATAAACGTTGCGTGGCTTATATTGTCAATCAAATGCAATCAATTTTCCTCATAAACTTCAATGTTCCTTATTTAGTTCTTATTTAGTTCTTACTGTTAGCTATTATTTCATTATCAGTTAAAGCACAGCACTATGATTAATTAGTATTAGTTATTGTTGATGTGTTAAGCTGCCCAGTCACTCTCCCGTGCCTCAGGGTCATTTTAGTTCCGATCTGCTGGACAGGAAAGTCTGGTGTGAATCCAGATGTGTTTTACTGTGTTGTCCTTGATTAAAGACGGCAAACATATTACTCACAGCCTAGAGTGACTGGAAGGCGCTAAAAATCGAGTCAGGGTTATACTTATGTAACAATGGTAAAAAAAACCTGAATACGTGCAGTTGTTTTGTTCAACCCTTTTCAATAGCACAAAAAAATATCACTATTGTGTGCAAACTGCAACCTATACTGTGCACAATTGCAACACAAGGGCAAAGTGCTCTCTCCAACACAAACCATAGCATTTAACTAAGGTTGTAAAATAAATCAATACTATGGCTGCGTGTAGTTGTAGTGTGTGGAAACCAAATGATTTTAATGTGACACTGGCAGGTTTCAGTATATTTAAAACTGTCATTTCTTTTACATGAATGCACCGCATACTACATATACAACGTTAGGTTAGTATGTAATTGGGGAACAGATGAAGAGTCTAATCGGCTCGTCTGGAGGGGTTGTTCGATTGATAGCCCAGTTCACTTTTATTAGTCATCTGTAGGTTAAGACAGGCTCAACAATACAATGAAAAGTGTTGGACAAGGAAAACAGGTCAGATCAGCAATAAGAGCACTATTCAGCACTAGTTAAAGAACATAATATAAGACGAATAAATCTATATTAATGGAGTATAACACTATATACATAGAAAAATAAAATTATAAACATAAAGTGTGTACAATATCGCCCACTGGGTAGGTCATGGGTGCATTTTTGCAGACAGCAGATAAGCAAACATGGAGTGATTTAGGTTAGTGAGTTGAGAACCCTGATGGTGTTACGTGTAGCCATGCTCCTGTCTCGTATGCCAGAACATTCAGCAAATGGGAGGCAGATCACACAAGGTCTGTGATTTTCTGTCTTTGCAGTTATGGCTATAATTCCTGTTCAAAAGAAAGACATAAAGTTCCAGATCAAATCAGTTTCGATGTCAGAGTCACAATAAGTTACATCTCTTTAAATTCACTCTCTACAAAGCTGCACGCTGGTGTTACAGTGGACTGGGGATTGAAACAGACTGCTTTGTCTCGCACTGTGAATGTTGAGTGACATAGCAAAGGAATAGTTTAAAACTAATGTTCAGAGATGTTCCTCTTTGACATTTAAATAAGGTGTCAAGGACTGAAGAGAGGTTCATCGGTCCCTCTGTCATCAGGGAGTTGAGAGTCTAATATTAGACATCTTGCTCCTACCTGTTCGTTATCTGTAGTCAGATGGTGGGGTTCGTGCATCACTGACAGACATGTGTCCACTTTAAAGCAACCTCGTACAATACAGCATGTCCTTACACACCATATTTTATGCAACAAAAAAAAGCCCCAACTCCATCTTGTTTCCTGACTTTAACAAAAATTATGCAACAGTGCTTAAAATCCTGAGTGACAAATAATTGTAACCAGCAACTTTAGTTTTCCCTAGTTGACATGCAGCTTGCGGTACATGCAAAGCGAGTGGTTTTTGATTTGTACTCGTGCTGTACGTCCATGTTACCACTTGCCGACATAACAGCAGCGATGATGCATACAGCCTAATGTGTTTTTCTGTTGTATTTGATGAGATTCTCAGCAGGCGACAAAAGGACTCTCCTATCACCTCCGCACCTACCTCCACCCACTGCTACGCTATTTTCCTCACACACACACACACACACACACACACACAAAGTACTTTCTCATTTAAATGTATGCAAAAATGGCTTAAAGGCATGCACCAGCAGACACAGCTTGACACTGGTGAAAATGCAGGTGTGGAGATGAGAGAGCTGCTAATGTGCAATTCTACCCTCTGAGGCTTGGCTTAGGGAAGAGACTGACTATCTATCTGTCTATCTGTCTATCTATCTATCTCAGTGTAAAGGAGACACTGTTTGTGCCTTTGATTAAAGTGATACTCCGCCCTAAATCTAGCAAGCCCTCCTCCTCGCAGGCTTTATACCTCGCTACTACTGCAGAAAAATCCACTTGTCCCTGCTTTATATGTGTAGAGCAAGGCTGCAGCTATCGAATATCTGCCGATTGTGCTGTTGATTCTGTGATTAATTTTTTGCTTTATAAACTAGGTCAGAAAATAGTGAATAATGTCCATCACAAATTCGAACAATAGCCCAAGTTGACATCTTCAAATTGATTGTTTTGTCCCACCAAATCCCCTAAATATTCAATTTACTGTGACATAACACACATGCATGCAGCATGTGTTTGGCAGGTTTGCTTGAAACGTGACTTCTCCGCCAATCAAATAGTTCCATAGCAATTGTTTCAGCACTGGCTCACGGTAAAGGATGGGATGGAGACAACCAATTCACTGCTGGGTGGTGCGTGAGAATTGAGATGGGATTTGTGCATTTACTTTAACGAAAATATGAATGCTTGAGCATATGGGTGAGCAGTGGAGAAGAGGAGTGCTCAGGATTTATTCGCATCATTTTGCTTAAATCTGGAGATTCGACTCCATGACCCGAGCGCAGCATAGTAAAGCAGTATAAATAGGAAGCATCAAATGCACTATTATATTTGAAATGCTGCAATAATTGTTTCACCACAGATATTTAAAGTTGTGTGACAGCCGTGTGTGTGCTGCTGATTTGGTTTGCAAGCCGGCATTAGAGAGAATATCCCAGCAGCCAGAAGGCGTCTCCTCCACATTCAGGGGATCGAGTCACTGAGTTGTTGCAGCGTTGTTCAGTTCTCCAGATTCCTCATCATTGCTCACAAACTCCTTTGTGAAGAAATCCGCATGCAGCGTGGGCGTTATTACCGAGTGTTGAAAGCATGTGCTTCAATCACTTTTTGAGTTTAGCAGTTGGAGCGTGCGACGTCACAGCAGCATACACATTCATTGTGACACACACATAAAAAAACCACACTTACGCCTGGCTAAGTGCAAAGATTCTGAGCAGAGTCAGTGGTGGAATTATGACATATATAGGAGCAGGTGGAGGAGGAGGATATGTTAACAATTGAGTGTAAAGCTGAAACCTGTAATTATATCTTTATTTTGTTCACGATAAAGCCAGAAATAAGTCAGTCCGTATGGAGTGTGGTGAAGCAGTAACAGTGAATTTACTGTGGTTGGAGATGCTCTCGCTGCTGCTGAGATCAGGTCCCGCCTTTCTAACCTCATCACTTCAACGTGGACTAAAGATTATCTAGATGGTCACTCAAAGCAATGATTTATTAAAAGATTAAGATTCACTTTAGCACGTGTAATGAATACTAATTAGCAGAACAAACTCTGTTGATATATTGAGATTGTTAGACATCGTTATATTATATAACAATGTGCTTGTACTGATATGTGTCTGGGTGGTTGTGTTTCTGATATTCGTCCTGTGTACTTCTGGTCTTGTGTTTTCCAGTTTTATTGTCTCCTGTTAGTTCCGTGTTCAGCTGTTTTTGAGTTACTCGTTAGTGTCCTGTCTGTGTTTGCCCTTGTGTGTCCCTGATTGTGGATTTGGTTCACCTGCTCCCAGTGTTCACCTGTCCTGTGTTCCCTCGTCAGTGTCTTGTCTATTTATACCTATTTTATACCTGTTCAGTTTCTTTGTCTGTTGTTGGTTCATTGTGATTGCGTGGGTCTTTGTGCTTGGTCCTGTGTGCCGGACCGGTGTCCTCCCGTGGACTTTTCTGTGTTTCTCCCATGCCTGGACATTTTCAGTTTTGTGTGCTGTCTGCGTTTGGGTCCTCTCCCTGCTGCCTGTGATCCCCAATCTTAACAGTGCTAAAGACAGCATACATTGGTGTGGTTTCAAAAAAATACAATAGAATATATACAGTTAACATCTTGTCATGACACTGAGTTTGTACGTACACTCGTGCATGCATATGTTAAGAAAAACATGAATGCAGCAGCCTAAACTGCAATATTAACCGATCGTCACCAGAAAATATATTAAAATTAGGCAATGTTGTTTTTTTAAAACACCCAGTTGTTCAGTTCAATACACTCAGGCTTTGCCGCCAGGGCACAATTTCATAGTTGCCAATTGTTGAAAGAAGTACTGAGATATTTTACTTAAGTAAAAGTATTAATACGACAGTGTAGAAAAACTGAAGCGAAAGTAAAAGTCCTGCATTCTAAAGTTTTACTTACAAATATAATGCATGTAGTGGAGTAAAAACAATATTTCCCTCTGAAAAGTAGCTGCAAATGGAAATTAAGGAATTATTATTAATGGAATTACTCAAATAAAGTACAAGTATCTCAATTGTATTTAAATACAGTACATGTGGACATCTACTTACTTTCCATCACTGACAGTAGCTTATGATGGTTAATTTTAGCAAATGTTAGCTTGTCTTGCGGTAACTATCATTAGCTAACATATCCACCAGTATCTACTGTTTTTATTAATTTAACTTTTTGCTTGTTAGCTTTAAAAATGTATTTCTTCTATATATATATATATATATATATATATATATATATATATCACAAACTCAAAAGTGCATGATAGTAGTAGAATTCGTTCTTGGACCAAATCAGTATGTTGCAACACAAATCGATGTCTCAGCTGACTAGATACCTGAAAATTCGGAAAGCTGCAGAGATCTTCTTTTTTCCCTCTCTGCCTTCCTCTCAGGGATAGAGTCAAAAGGGCAAAAGAAGTTCAGTGAGATTGTATTAAAAGTGGAACTTTCACAATGGTCTCATCTGTACGTAGCCATGTATCATTTGTTCACACCTTTTGCAATTGAATCGCACTGCTAAAGTGACTCTCCGTGGTGCCTTGTTGCAGTAGCACTTTCCCATCTGACTTGCAGAGAATGAGCAACGTTATTGCCTGGCCTAGTTCCTCTAGAGGCATGCTAATGGAACTATTTGGCAGCTTGCCTCCAGAGGCAGGAGGGATGGACTTGTTTCACTTGATGTCAGTTTGGGGATCTGGAGCAGAGAAGAGAATTACAGGTTGGCATTGCTTCAATTGGCAGGAAGGGAGCAAAAGAAAAAGACACCATGCAATGTTGCAACCACTAGACAGAGAGCCGAGCGATTATTTTGGGGATTGTTTCAGTTCAATTATTTTTGGTGGCTTAAGGTTATACCACCGTGCAGGACCTGTTAAGTCCATTCCCCTTCACCAAAAAGACACAAACAGCTCAATTTAGATGCATCCCCCATCTGCTACAGGTGAGCCAGCAGTGTACATTTTCAGGTTTCTCATCTCAACATAGAAACACCCCTGATTGGTACAGTAATTAAAACATTGAGCACTAATGGCTCGCACATATGGTGCTGGCTTGTTGTTAGTGCCACTTGGTGTCTTCTCTGGAGCAAACAGCTGTGGGTGCTGATTACCAGGAACGGCCTTGACAGGCCTTGCCAGGACATTTTTATTTTTTTATTTTCTGTGTGCCTGTCACCTTGTTGCCCTGTGATATCTCACTAAGTGTTGCCTTCTTTCTTCAGCACTTACTTGTCATTTCTGTCTTAATTTCAATAATGTCAAATGCACAGAATTTGCAATGCCCTCCAGATTATGATGTCCTAAATGAGCCAAGACTAATGTCTGCTCATAAGACTATTGCTTGACACAAGGGTATTATGTTGGCTCAGTGGCGAGACCTGCATGACTATGACTGGCTGTGACATCCATGATGGGAATATTAATATATTACCTGTCTGTCCCACAGCACTGGCACTGTGTCTGAAATTAGCTGCATATATTTTAATTTAAAGCGCACCTTCTGGAAGTGTGTGCATGTGTTTCCAAGCACTACTTTCAATGGTACAAGCTTGTAATGACATTATAATCTCGGAGAATACTGATAGTGCTCCAATAGCTCTCCTCTTTGGCATATTCCAGGGCTGCAAGCATGAGACCGGTGTGAGCTGAGCACTGATGCTTGGCAGTCCTAGATGCCTGCAGCTCAACCATCTATCAGCTCAGCTTAGGCGGTTTCCACTGCTCAGCACTGTGGCGCAGGCACAGGCTGACATGCACTGCCCTGACGGGGGGAATTCGGGGACATATAACTCTTGTACATGTTAAGTTTTACTACCCAACAGGAAACATTCTGCTGAAATGGCCTGATATTATTCTTAGAAAAGCAACATGGTGAATGCTTGAACGCCGCAATAATCTGTTGCCTACACTTGCAAACACAATTGCCGTCTTTGTGAAATGACAGTGCTGCCGAACCGCTTCAGATTCTGGTCCCCCTTTTGAAGAGGGCTAACAATTTGTGTGAACCTCTGACTGACATAGTATCATATCATCAAAACAGAAATTTCCATTTTAACAGACTGACAATCAATCCTAACTCGGACTGCCAATGTGCTGGGGTAAAAAAATGCCAAGTTTATTATTAAACGCTGCCACAGCCCAAAGAAAACTAAGCCTTGATATCAGAGGGAGCTGAGATAAGCGAGGAGGATTAGTAGCCTGCCGACATGCTGAGGAGAAATCAGACGGCCCAGTGAAGCTGTCTGTGGCATCAAAGGTCGTCCTTATTAAAGATTATTATGAAAGGGCTTGAAGATACTGTCAGATGAGTGGATTACTGTGAAAATATAGTCCAAAGATGGCAACAGGAGGCAGGAAGGTCAGGCTGGTTGGCTGGCTGATCAACCAGGGGGAGAGGGTTTCATGTCGGGTGCACACAATACTTCTGTCAAAGGTGCCCCAAAGGTTCTCCTAAGTATATTTGTCACTGATGATTAGGAATCGCCGGGATATGGAGCACGGTTTATGAATGGTTTAAGGTACTTCATCACTGTTTACTTAGAATCCAATTTATCATCGACCTGCAATAGGAAAGTCAGCAAAATTGTCCACTTACACAGAAAGTGCTGCATCAGAGAAAGTTTAATGGCCGCACTAATGCCTGCAGCCAGAAAATGGCTCTATCATCGAGCATTGATCAAGATGGACTAAATATAGAGACCTCCATTGTAGCATAAGTAACACTGCTTGAATCTAAGGATACTCCAGCAACAGAGGATCCCAGTGGAAGGGACAGATCATCCCTTTGTGAATTGTAAAATTCGCCTTTTGCCATTTGCAGTAATTTATTTACTTTTTAATAAAAATCTTGCAGCAAAAGCTGGTTTTATCTGATTCCTCCAGTTAGAAGATTTCCTGCAGCTGAGTGAAAAGAACAACAGAGCAAATTTTATCTGGTATAATTTTAGCCAATTGAGCAAAACCGTTGATTCAAATCAAAAACCTAACAGTTATTTTCCACTCTACCTCCTGAGGATGCTTCCAAAATGCAAAAGAGGAGTATTGCGTGGCGTAAGGGAAAGTGGGGTTTATGGCCCACATTTAACATGGGAAAGGTGCGGGCCGTGGCCGAAAGTGGACACGGTGTCCATGTGCCGGCCACGTATCACACAACCAATGGGGCCATTGGG
>JAVQJF010035292.1:0-31238 GCA_036023855.1 Gadopsis marmoratus | reverse complement strand
GTGTGTGTGTGTGTGTGTGTGTGTGTGTGTGTGTGTGTGTGTGTGTGTGTGTGTGTGTGTGTGTGCTGAACTGTAAGACAGATAACCTCAGGTAAGGATTTCTTAACCCCCAATGAGCTCCCAACAGAGTTTACCCAGTTCAATAGCACACACACGCCTTCAAAAATACACACCAACACATGCTCACACATTGACTCACACATATTCTACACTCAAAATGGGCAGAGGTGTGAAAACATGCCAAAAACAAGGTAATTCAAATTCCAACATGAAAACGGAAGTAAAGAAGTCAACTGAAAGAGAAAAGCAAAAGGAGACAGCGAGAACAAAACAGATTAAAACAGATACAAAATGGTGCGAGAATGAAAGATCCATTTCTTATCTCCCACCATCACAGGAAAGAATGAAGGGGAACATGAAGTCATTACTTGTTATCCTAAAGTCTGTGTGGTTTTCTAAAGTGATGTTGCCACTTACATGGTGGTTAGGAGGTAGACATTTTTAATAGTGAGATCCTCTGTTTTAAGCTGCTGTAGGCAAAAACTACACCTCAAGTAAACGTGCTGTACCATAGACACTATGACACTGAAAACAACCATCAATAAAAAGAGAGGCAGACTTTATTAAACTCTACAATGCATTTGCCTTCATTGTGTATGTTTACTTCAAAGACATTTAATAGTGTGCTGCACGTGTGTGTGTGTGCGTGCATGCATGTGTCAAAGTGGTGATGATGAACGATGGTTGTTACCATTATGTCTACCATAATACCAGATCTACCATCTGTTGTTGTCACCGGAGATGGATGCTTCGTCTAGCAGGAAGTGGCATTACATGGATGTATACACTTGTACTCATACACAGACTCCAAACACATGCAGGAGTGGTGTAGACAGGAGGGCACACTCTGCTGCGAATAACACAGAAAAACTTACACACTTCATAAAAGTGCTGCTGTTCTACTGCTGTGAAGCTCTGAGGCATGACATGAAATACACGAGTGCAATTACCCTAACTGAGCTATGATTTACTGATAGATGGCAATACCTGAATAGATACAATATTAAAACAAGACAATAATAGTCTTCAGACTGGCAAAAAAATGTTTTTTGTCAAACTCACCAGCAAATAAAGACTAAAACCAAATCTCAAACTGTGCATGAACTCATCAATTCATTGAAGTTATAGTTAAAACTCAAATAAGATGTTTGTATGTGTACATTTACGCATGTGTGCATGTTGCAGCTGCATGCTCTAAGTTTGTTGTCAGTTCCGTGAGATGAGACTCCAAACACTCTGATGGGATAAAAAGGAAAAACCTCTGTTCCACTTCCCCACAGCAAAGCATCACAGTGAACTGATAAAATAATTTTACACACACACACACACACACACACTTACATTCAACTTTCATTATTCACTGGCAAGAATGATTTGAATGCTTGTAATACAGTATTTTAAGCGTGCATGCCAACACGACCAGCAATATCCTGCTCTTGGTTTAATGTTTGTGCATTTCAGAGAAAATGCATAATGCATGTGTTTTTGTGTGTCTATATGAGCAAGTACATGTATGTCAGTATGCCTGAGTGTGTGTGTTGTGGGGCAAGGTAACAGTGATCTTGCCTTAGCCTATACTGTATGAGCTTCTGGCTCACCAGTATGTTCCAGTCTGTTTTTCCCTAATGACAGACAGATGTTAGTGCTATAAAGCCCACACCCCCAGCACCCGTGTGTTATATTACTCCTAGAAAAACCTTAGGCAGTGTGTGGTTGTGTCTGCATGTGTGAAAAATTAACACTTCCTGAAGCATCACAATGAGAGTGGTCACAATGGTGATGCTGTGTGTGTGTGTTTGTGACCTTTCTCTCTCTACAGAGGTCACTAGACATAACATATTCCTGCTATGTTGACTTGTGATCTGCTGCATGCTCTGTTAATTAAGGTGTACGCCACATTGCAAATTGTTAACACACAGAGTGTCATGGCTCAGCCGTATTCATGGTTTCCTTGTGTCCTTTTCCCTCCTGCCTCTTGTCTCCTGTGCCGTCTATCTTTGCATGTGTGTGTGTGTCTGTTTGGAAGGCGTGGAATTCATCTACGCATCTCCTGCTCTGAGTGTGCAATCAGTCAGCTATTGGCTCCCTTCCCACGAAACTTCCCCGACCCACTGACTCCTCTTCCACCACCCTTTTCCCCGTGTTCAAATGAACCAGTGTGTTCTTTCCTAAACTCCAGTGCCTGTGCCCTGCCCTGACGCTCCGCCTGGCACTATGCAACACAGAGGGAAACAACATTTGATTTTGCTTCCCAAATCAAGCTCAGGCAATGTGATATGTAAATGGCCCTTCTCTCCATTCCTGGAATATGATCCTATGTGTATATGAGCTATGATCAACATGTAATGCCTTAACACTGCTCTTCACTTTGAATCCAACGAGTCTACTAGGTTAAAGACACACATTCAGGTAAGTAAACCAAGTGCATACAGTGGCTGCAATTATTGTAAATCTCAATAACTGCACTATGAAACTTTGTTTCAGTTCAGTGCCCTTATTAAAATCTTGTTCAAAAATCTCTCTTTTGTCTTTTGAGACTGCACCTGATAGAGCAAAGTTATATTATTGGAAGAAAATGTAAGATTATTTTTTTCAATTCATTCATTTTGAAATTCATGTCAACATTGGAAAACCATCATTACCTTAAAAATATTTTGTAATATAATACAAAGTGTAGCGAGCTGTTCTGCTGGTTAAAAATAAATAAAGTTTTTAAGGCCAGTTCAGACCAAAGATCCCCCCCCCACCAGTATATTTCCTCTTTTATAAAATCTACACTTATGTGTTACTTTTTTATACTCACACCTACTTGAAATGTTCATTTTCTTCACCCTGCAGAACAATGTTAATCCCAGTCCCTACAGCTAGTCTAGAACAAATAGTATACTGATGACTTATTCAGACAGAAAAAAACAATGCATTTAAAAAGGAAAAACTGTAATCATTAAAATGTAATGTGTTATCCCTTCCACTATTAATGGACCAGGTCCTCATTAATCAAGATCAGGCCTACCTGGCCCCAGACAGCAACTTAACCGTTAACTCAACCTTAATACCTGTTAGACTGCCTTTAGTCAAGTGTTATTATCTCCCCTGGTCAGTGTGTGAGAGAGTAAGTGTCTGCATTTGAGACAGACCGGGGAAAAGCATGTGTGTGTGTGTGTGTGTGTGTGTGTGCAAGTGTTGGTGTGTGTGTCCAGCCGTAGATAAATGATAGTGAAGATAGGAGATGGAGCTACTAGTGGCTGGCCAGCTGTTTCCCTTTGACAGCTGCCACACTGGTGCCTTGTGGGTAATGGAGTTCTTAACCAATTACAACCTGGGGAAATTAAAAACACTGTCCCACTAGAGCGGCTAATCTCCTTCTCTATCACTTATTTCCCTCTTTTTCTCTCCAGCAGCTGCTCATTCTCAACTCTTCCTTGCATACCAATAGATATTCCAATACACACACACACACACACTCCACTCACCAAGTCCATTTATCAAGGCTAAGTTCTAGTCACCTGGGGATGATTATGGAGATCCAAGCTGATAGCATTCCCATCCCTTTATTCTCAACATGCTCCCTCCATCCCTGTGGTCTCCTGTTCTTTCCATCTGCCTCTGCTCTCCCCTCCATCCTGCATTCTCTAATATATCATCTATTACAATAGTTAATAAGTTAGACCTACAGATACCTCAAAACACCTGGACCACATCCCAGCTGAACGCTCTCTAGCTCTGTGTGTTTTCTCTGCTTCACTCACTTGCTTACTGAGACAAAACTGTCTGTGTGCTTTTCTATTCAAATATGTGTTTTTCTCATGGTTTGAAATCAGACTGCTGAAAAAAAAAACCATATTTGTTAATGTATTATCAAAATAAAAATGTCAGCATTATACATTATGAAGTAATATAGTAGATTTGTATGTCAACGTTTTACACACTTTTTAGGAAGAGTGTGTTGCCACCAGCCAACTAGGTGCTCAAATAAAGGACCAAATGTGAAAAAATAACTTGGCAACACTGACTTACAGGAAGATTCTGTTCTTTATTTTCACTTTTACATAATGACAAGCCAACCTCAGTTTCTATATTTTAGGTAATGTTCCGCATTTTTGTAAAGTAATACACTAATAATGTCCTTTGGCTTTAGTACCAACTGACCCGAAAACTTGTCTCATTTTCAATGTGTCATCTAGTACCAGAAATCTAGTCTACAATTTTCCAAGATTGACCAGGATCATATAGGATGTCTACTACTGTCAAGACACTAGATCCTGTGGATGTGCCTAACCACTTCCTACTAAATTCCCACCTCTAGACATGTTCTAATGGTGCAATGACCTACACCTACCTACTTTTAAGTCCACAACCACCTAAGATCATCTGTCCTGCAAGGTAACGTAAATTAAAGAACACTAAATAACTATAAACAGTGTGTCGGTATAATAATCACAATGAATGAGATTTGGTGAGTCTGAAATACGCTTGATCTCCCGTTAATGCTGGAAAAGGCAAACTGCCATGTCTGCATCCCATACGGATATATGAAATGGGAAATATCTGCACTTGCTTTTAAAGGGCAGAGTGTGCTACATTCCTATGTTTTATATAAACCATAGACGTAGACCACCACCAGCTTCACAGCCAAATGGGGAGTTGGACTTCCTCATCAGCTGCAAAATTTAGTAGGAGAGCACTCATAGTGGCCAATTACAATTCTAAAGGGGGTGGTGCCGCTTCAGGCCCCACAATGGGCATGTCCCTGTAGCTTTTCCTTTCTGTCTCTCTTTTTCCCTCCATCCATCTCCTTTCCCCTTTTAGCTTTTCTTCCTATCCTCCCTCCTTCCTTACCTTCTCTCCCTCTCTCTCAGGCCTCCCTCTGTCTCTGCTTCCTAATCTAGTTCTCCATCCATCCCTCCCGTGGCTATTCAACACAGTTGTGTTCCAGACAAACCATCTGGTGCACTTTATTAATGACTGACCCTACATGGCCTAGACGTCGCCTAGCTGCCACCACTCGCTGAGTGTGCGTGTCTCTCTGTGTGTGTGTATTTGTGTAAGAACAGGTGCATGCTGACTGATGATGTGATGTTGTGTGCAGCTTTAACCACCAAAGCAGGTGTACTGGTCACAGGGACCCTAACATATTCTTCTGACTCTCTCTCTTTGTCACACCTTTTACTATTCTCCGTGAGCACAAATGTACTCACAATTATCTTAAACAATCAGATGACCAGTGAAAATACATATTAGAAATGCAAGATGACAGTGTGAACACACATCGTATTCTAGGCAAAAGATAAACAATTGCTCACAAAAAGTGAAGCAAGCAACCCCTTTGTGGCCTGTGACAATTTATACCATTTACAATGCACTTCACAATAATCTGTGGTTTGGTACAGAGCTCATAGTCATTAAATAAACAATATAACCAGCCTTAAAAATAATTTCATATGTAAAAATAGGCTGATTTGGCAATAAAAGGTTTCCACAGAAACCAGAAATATATCACAGTCTGACAATCAAAGAGCTGCCTGTGGAATGACGTCTTGGATAGATGCGTGCTGACATCCAACCGCTAACAATAAGAGTAGGATGAGACAGATGGAGGAGAAAGGAAGGAGAGGGGAAAAAGATAAGAAGAAGAGAAGCAGTGATGTGGTTGTCTGGGGATTGATCCCTCTAAGACAGGCTCAGCTCCTCGGAGGATACAGAGGGATAGGAGGGAGAAGTGAAAAAGAGAATGACTTATGAAGACGCTCTACTTGAAAGAGATGTGTCAACACTTTGATGGCAAAGCGTGAGAGAGTGCAAATGCAAGAACAAATAGAACATATAGCATAGTGTGCAGCATAATGTAGGAAGTCAAACTAAAGAAAAAAGGTCAAAAACATTTCAAGAGTAGCATGACTCCATGGTTAAAATTCAATAAAGTGAGAACTGTTGCATACAAATGTTTTTCACCATCTCGCATTTAGATAAAATGTTACAATAGTGCAACTAGGGGTGGGTGATATTGCCAAAGTCTTCTATCATGGTATATGTAATTTTAGATCGCAGTATTGCTATATGTCACTATACAGGATTGGGATTAATATGGGATTGTGTTAAACGGTATTTCGATCTCCCTGTCTGTATCTCACACACAGATGATTGACAATAAAGTTGACTTTGACTTTGACTACAGTAATTGTTCTCTAAATTCAATTAAGAAATGGTTTGGAATACCCATACCATACTTCATGTTCTGCATTTACAATTTCACTTTCCTCCTCCAGGTTTTCGTGTCACTCTCTTCTTCTGCACCGGTTGGCAAACCACCTTAGATACACACTACCGTCACCAACTGTCGCTCTCATGTCACGTGAGAACATGGTAAGCAGTCCTGCTGCGCAAGTAACGTTACCATGCGAGCCAGCTGGATTTGTGGCATAATGCGAGAATCCAGTCCCAAATATATAGCAGACACTAAGGGATGGTGGTAATGTTGCTTGGTGTATACTGTCACATCGACCAACCCTAAGTGCAATATAATAAAATGTAGATGGTGTAAGTAAGCAACTATGACTAAGCCTACTTTGAGTGGATTGACCAATGGAAAAGTACCAAGCTAAGTCTTAAATAATCAGCACTTATTTTGCTTATTTAGCAGAATTCAATAAACAGAAGGAACAGAACTTCATTTGACCAAAATATGTGTAATTATGCATCAATCCATGGTAAAAGATGAGCATAATGAACATAATGAGCATTATATGTGAAGATATAGACAATCTAAAAGTTCACACGCAACATTTCTGTTGGCAGCAGATTGAGAAAGAGAGGAAGAGAGAGAGAATCCGTCAGGAGCTGTTTGGTTATGCAGACAAGAGGTCCACATAAAGCAGCACCCTCCATGACATAACGTGTTGCAGTTACTCTTTTCTACTAATGTCCTTTCGATCTTAGCTCCAAGAAACATCTGATTTGTGTTGAATTCAAGGGAAGAATACTTTAAAATTCAGTCTTTAATTACTTAGATTTTTCAACAAAATGTCACAATCTTTATATCAAAATCCCCCCTCTCTTTGTGTCACTTCTGTTGTTCATTTAAGTAAATATTGAAGCATATAGACTCCTATGTTTTGGGGTATGTTGGCTAGACTGACAGATGTCTTATCCTATCAACACAGTTGCCAACTCAGCCTTGCCCAGGTGTTCTCTACTTTATTTACATTTGGATTTTCTGGTCCCAGTTAACTGCCAGCAGCAAATGTTTAACTCAAATGCAGTCTTCAACATTTAAACATTTATACATTCATTTTTTGCATTCATACAATATGTGTACCATATGTGTCCGTCTGTCTGAAAGGGACAGTGAGACATTGCAAGTCTTGCACAAACCCCCTTCACACGTATGTTTTTCAGGATTATATAATATTAACATTCATACAGAAGTCATGACAGAATTGGAACAGGCTTTTACATTTTCAGTTCCCTCAATACACACACATGCAGATTTGTGTGTGTGCCCTTGCAGTACAGTATATGCACACAGTATCAGTACACATATCTTTACCTACAATAACTACCGGTATGTATAATTACTGCTCATGAAACAGCTTGGGGTAGGTTTTAAGCTGTAATTTGATAAATCATTAAATTTTTTTATATTTTGGCTATATATCCCTAACTAACATTGCAGTTTGTTTTCTCCCCACTACACTGTGGAGTGTTGTTAATCGCTTTGTAACAGCAAACTAAAAATAAGAAAAATATTTTGGCACAATCAGTTCTGAACTATCCATGTAAAAGAAGCATCTTTCTGAAGCCAAAGAAACCAGAAAAAATAGCCAGATGTCGGAAGCCAAGTGTGCAGGTACTGTACATACCGTGTCTGGATAACATTGCTGTTAGTCAAGTCATGTTTTCTGCTTAGCTGCAAACAGCATTTTGTCAGATCAGAAAATTTGTAATAAAGATATTGTCTGTTAAAGGCCTTGTGCTGGCAAACATACTATATTTTGTAAATTGGGTGTAAAGAAAAAGTTAATTGTGCTACCAACGTGGCCACATCACAACAGTCACATCTCTATCACTTTCACACATGAGCAGTCAAATTTATCCCTAATCAGAAATGTCAGATGACTACTAGTAAAGGAGTCTCCGTCTCCTTCACCACACTCACCACATGTGCTGGTATTTGCTCCATCTTGGCAGCAGGTGTACCGGGTCTGGGGTAGAACTGGTTGATGAAGAGACTTGGGAATCGGTAGAGTTTCACCAAGTCTACTGTCTCTTGGAAGTCTTCCTCCGTCTCGCCAGGAAATCCAGCGATTAAATCTGTAGCAATGGTTACACCTGGGACCCTAAATGAGAAACAGAGAGAGAGCTTTTTAGGCCATATATCAAAGTTTTTGTTAAATCATTTTAAAAAACTGGTGTTGATGTGCCCTTTAGAAAGGAGACTTTAGAAACTTAACCTCTGCTTAACTTCTAGAGTTGCAAGGAAACAGGAAGCATGATCCTTTGACCTTCTCTGGATAACGGTTACCATTAAAACAAAATAATGTCAACGGAGCCAACAATCATGAAGCCAGTCTACTACAGCATTTGGTTGAGAATTCTGCAAGAAACGTTATTTACTTCATAACGTGAATCTAAGCGGCACATTCCAAATTGTTTGTGACAAACTAGCTTTCCAATTGCCTGTTTTTCTGAGGATGCAGTTAATCGCTAGAGTGGTCTTTTTTCTCCTTAAGGTCAGACAGGGAATGGTATCCACTGCAGAAATAATTGGAAATCATTCTTAATAGAAGCAAGCCGAGCCATTGATTAAAAGCTTTCTAAGATAAAACATCTAGATGCAGTGGAATAGGCGAGACACTGGAGCCTCTTAATGTAATATGTAATGTGTTATATGGCAAGCCGTCTGCTGCAACAACCCAGGATGTCATTAGTAACAGACAACTGAACAGATTTCCATTGAAAAATCTTTAGATGCAATGGAAGAGGAAGACCACAGTGTAAACTAACAATCACCAGTGATTTTGGTTTGCTCCTTTCCATTCACTCCTTCAATTTATCATTATTGCAACTTGCCACTCTCTCTCCTCCTTTAAACAAACACCTCACCCGTGATGTTGTAATTCCTTAACTATATATGTTGTCTGCTACAGATAAGCACCTGGCTGCAGGGGTGCTTACACAAAACAAAGGCTGCAATTGAATAAAAAGTATGAATATGAAGAATATTTTATCTCTAAAATTCCTTCTAAAATGTAACTACCATTGCTTTACATCTGTATGTGGAACTGTACTGTGCTGCTGTGTGTTCTCGTTCCTTCTGCTCCCACTCTCTCACTCTACCCCCCATCTCAACCAGTGGAGGCAGATGACCGCCCACCCAGAGTGTCTGATTCTGCTCGAGATTTCTGCCTGTTAAAAGAGAGTTTTCCCTTGCTACTGTCGCCTAGTGTTTGCTCATGTTGGGAATTGTTGGATATATATATATATACATATATATATACTGTATATAGAGTCGGGATAGACTTGCTCTAAATGAACAAGTGCTATGAGATAACTTTGTTATGATATGGAGCTATATAAATAAAACTGAAATGACTTGAATAAGTCACACACACAAGCATACACGACAGACCGACGAAGAGAAAGACGGACAGCTAAGATGTTAATAAAAGGGCGGAGAAGACATTTTCTCTGCAATTGACAACATGATGAATCTTTAATTACATTAACTTCCTGCATCTGCAACCCCATGATAACCTCTGACCTATTGATGAGTTCCAATTGGTTGATGCTTATTAATATTAACAATGGCCTGCAGGCACAGTGTCCTTGACCTCTCAGATCTGCCTGAGAAGTACCCCTATGGAAAAGAAAAGCTAAATAATTTTTTAAAACAAAACTCTCATCACGGAATGGTTAACTGGATGAATAAATGAATAATTCTCTATTTATGGTTAACATTTACATCTTGAATCCCCTTAGCAGTGGTTCTAGCCCCCCCGAGTATTTAATACAAAATACACACTTTTAATTCTTTATTTTGTTAGGTAAACAAAGGACTACTTGCAGCCTGCAGGCCTTCCACAATAATTCATCAAGTAAAGCGATCAGAAAATGGGAAGATAGAGTTCATTTTTTTTGAGCCAGTGTTCCCTACTGTGTAAGTGTGTACCCACATTATAGTAATCAGTAAGTAACTTTTATGTAGGCATGCAGTTTTAGTCCAGAAGCCAAATTTGAGAAATGTTGTTCAGTCAATGGGATCTAATCACAAAAACATTCTTCTCCTACAGTGATAAAACGAAGGTTTAAATAAAGTAATTATTTATTGCTATTTAATTCTCTCATCACAAGAGTATAAAATATCTATAATACACGCCCCCAAACTATTTCAATAAAGACAGTGGGAAGGAATGTTAATAAAATTAGCAATGCGAACAAACAAGCACATTTTTTCTGGCCTCAATAGATAACTGTTTTTTACATCGCCCCAAGGCTTTTATCCAATTTGCTGTGGCCCTTTGGTGGTAGTGGTTGTGAGGAGGTATATACTGTAGGTAGACAGTGTGTTCTTTTCTTTCTTGCAGCAGTACTAAGAACATTTACACCACTGCTGGTAAAAAGGCAAGGCCAGGACAGGGGTGCAAAGTAACACAAGGAGATAGACTACTGAGAGAAGGAGAAGAGAGAGAGACTGGTGTGAATTGGCTTTTGTAGATTTTGCTAAGGTGGAGGCTGAGAGGGAAAAAAACATGCGTGCACACTGTCATTTTGACACCTCTGTCTCTCCCAGATCTAAGGGTGACGGAGGTGTGATCTGTGATACTAATGAACAAGAACCACACTGATACTCTCCTTGTTAAAATGAGAGAGGAGACATGTATCTTGTTATTGTTCACCTTTCAAAAAAATGAGTGTGCGAGAAACAGTGAGGCAAAGATAGAGACAGAAAAGGAGAAAATCGAGAAAGTCTGCAGATTAGGTCTCAGCTCAACTTGCTTTCAATTAACAGCTGTAGGAAGACGGATATTACTGAAACTTCACAAATGAAATAGAAAGGTTTGTATGTTTAACCTGGATTGAACTTTTGTCACTAAGTACTGAACATGATTTTAACAGTGGATGAGATTTGTTTGCCCCTACAAGCCAATCACGTTTATGTCCATCCATCGTATTTCTATTATTATCAGTATACACACACACACACACACATTTATATTTCAAATGTCAAAAAAGCTCTAAAACATATTAATTGTTCCTGTCCAATGTGAAGTAGAGCTCAACTAGAGTTTTGACTGCAACTGTTAGTAAGATAAATTCAAATTCCTGTTTAAATACAGCAGACTAACTATGTAGGGCATTGTCACATTAAACCAGGTCACATCTGATAATACTCATGTTTTTAAAAATGAGAAGTTAGTTTTCTAACCAGTCAACTGAGAGAACTGGATGCAGAGTAACAAAAAAAAAAAATTGGCAGAGCAAGCGGAGTGTCTTTGGTGTGTGGAACAAAGATAAATCAATGAGGCATTATCTGGTACTAACAACAATTAGTAAGAGAATGATAGAGAACGTATTCTTTATCAAAAAAACAAAAAGAAAAAAATAAGTAGTGTTACATGCTGCATGATGCAGAGAGCATTATACAGCACTTGGAGTAGAGATGAAGAAGATAAAAAAATACTAAGGGTGGGAATTAATGCATAGACTCATGGTGGATATAAATTGAAAAGAAAACAAGAGGGACATCACAGTTTATCAAATTGCATCAAAATCAATAAGTTAAATTATGATGCTTTGTGCTAAACAGGTATCTATAAATGAGGCTGAACATTTTATACCTGGCAGCAGTTAAATGAAGAATATAAATCAAATTCCCCAAGACTCATCACCTGTATTGCCTCTTTAAATGCATTCTAAATGTCTGTTTATAGAAGCTACATTTCATTAGTTCTGTTTGACAATCTCTAAGAGTATGGGTGATCTGTTTTAATGGAAAGTAAACCAATGCCCTGTGAATATGTTATGTACACGTCTTAAGGATGGACCGATTTTTATCAACTCCTCATGACTGACGCTGCACTTCCTGAAGCTACTTGAGAATAAAAAAGGCACTACAGCCCCCTTAAATCAAAAGAGATAATAGGGTAGAAAAATAGGTGTGTGCACTTTGGTCCTGTCATTGTTCCTCCTGCCCCATGGAGACAAAGAGACCTCATCCCTAAAGACAGTAGCCTCCATTAGCCATAGTGTGCTACCCGTCAAGAGTTAGCATTTACACAGGGAGAATGTGTTCATAGGAGACTAAAGTCTTTTAATTAAAACTCAAGATACGCACACAGCCAGTTCCCCATCTGCCTCAATGGACTGAATTAAGCTTCATAAAACACACCATTGTCTTCAGCACAATTATCCACGCTTTGTTTGCGGCGGCCCTCACACGTGCATATGTGTGTGTAGTTTCCATATACATACAGCCATCCTCTTCAGCATATATTCAAAACATGTGCATGTGTATGCGAGCGTGTTTGCACAACAGACGCCTGCGAGCGGCCCCCATGATAAGATGAAGGCGAGACCACTGGGACAGAAGAACCCTGAAAAACAACAGCAAGGAAACAAAGATGAGTGTGGCGTGTAGGTGTAGAGAGGAAGGCGATGGGTGGAGGAATGGAAGGAGTGGTAGAAAGACAATCTATGTAGGTAAATATTTACCTATTCATCTGTCAGAAAGAAACCATGCTACCCATCTGTGCTGCAGTGTGTGTTTTCTCAGAAATGATGTGTGGCACACTGGGGCCGGTGCAGTGTAGGAGACGGACAGTGAAGGGAGAGAGAGGCAAGGCGATGAGGAGAGGGAGAAAGAGAGGGGCTGTGGGGAGATGAAACAAAAAAAACAAACTGTTTGGAAAAATGCCGTCTTGAGGAAAACTTTAACTCCTAAATAAAATCACGTTAACATGTAATCTGACAGCTTTACTATAACGCGTGAGTGTGTGCACGAGAGAGGCAGAGCAGCAGCTGGGGTGAGAGCGAAGCTAATTCTACAAGGACCGAAGTTGAAGATTACAGAACCACAACATATTGTGTGAAAATTGTGGTAAAGTCAGTGCTTATGTGAGGATGAGCAGTGATCTCATAAGAGGAGCCATCTGTCCACTCGAATACTTTGAAATTCCAGGTCATCTCACGATAGCACAAAAGGTGGTAACAAGTTGCATCATCTCTTCACCCTTGCCTGCATTAATCTGTCGCAATGTTAACATGTATCCCAGTGTGTAAATTGTAAAACAAAAAATATAAACTCATACATGACAGACCATCTTGTTACATTGGTGAACAGAAAGCAAATTTTTTTCAATGATCAAAACAATTCCTCTCTGTGAAGTTAAAATTATGTTGGCTTTAAAAATCCAAAATCATCTATGCAACAGATGTCTTGCAAAATGAACTTGACACTTCTGTCTGTGAAATACTATTAAAACAAAAAACAGCTGCCATCAAGCTGACTCGATTACCTCCAATTGAGACTATACACAACAGCACAGTTTTAAAGGTCATCCATATCTTCGTTCGCAGTGATTTACTGAGATTAAATTTCTCTTGAAGATGTGATCAAAACCTCAAGAACATGCTTGCAGAAATGCAACATGTCATATGCTTGACGCTTATCATAACTGCTGCCTGAAAAACATTTAATGGAACATTGTCAGTGAAGTTCAATAAACAGTTGTCATTTGAATTGTGTTATACAGGTCACTTCTTTCTTGGTTTGTCATCTTGATTTGTGTTGCTTGCTTTTCTCTTTAGTCAGGTGTGGTTTTCATCACCTACATGTTTTTTATTCCGTTTTTTATTTTATAGTTGCTGTGAGATTGCTATACTTTTGTGTATGTGTTTTATTAGCATGTAAACTGACTGACTGAAAAAACATCTAATGCACAGCACCTTATACATCTACGAGACTTCCTAAAAGGGAGACAGAAGGAACCTAAGAAAGGGGAGAAGAATGAGGACACTTGTGAGGAGTGTGAGTAATCTCTCAGACACTTAAGTGTTTGATTTAGCAGTGACAGCTGGAGGTAATGGCACTGTCATGTAGCAGCTCAATTTACAGGCACAGAGAGAGGGAAAAAGGTCTGCTTAGTTATCACTCACTTTCCTCAACCACTGTAAGAGATGGTTGAGGAGGTGCCAGGTGACCGGCCAGATAACAGGAGGATTTCAGACAAGGTAGCGCTGTACATCCAAACAACGGTTCTCACTGAGGCTCTAATCTGCAGCTATAAAATGACTTTGGATACCTATATGACAGCTACTACTAAAAACCTGATTACTGCTGAAAATGGAGTTTAATGTAATGTTGTTGCTTTATTTAAAGTATGTGTGTGCAGGATTGGTCAGTCTCCTTATATAAACAAAAGAAATCCACAATGTGGAACTACGAATATAACTGGAGGTAGGTAAACAGTTCAACAATTAATAGCGCCAAATAAGGCAATGACTATGTGAGACAAGTTGGTAGTTGCATTCTGGCGTTTTGCTGTAAAGTGATTCAGCGACTGAAGGAGGCAAAAGAAGCTAAAGCTGACTGTAGTGTGCTTGAGAGTGGAGAGGTGACAGACAAATGATTGGTTAAGAGACAGACTGAGACAGGTGATGACTTCAGTTGGCCTGAGAGGATCTGTCAAACTGTCAGAAAGACTTTCTCAACCTGCATCTCTTGCTCATTCTTTCCTTAAATCCGTGTTTGCTTGCAGTCTATGTTGTACGTTTAGAAAGTGGAGTGTGGAATGATTTCTCTTTCACGCATAGTCAGGTGAAAACCCTACACATGCACAAACACACAAGCAGGCAGTGCAATATTAAACATAGTAACTGTGTTCTTGAGTTAACAGTCTCAAACTTGATCATACAGTATTTCTCTCTTAATCATCATTTCATGTTAGTCATTATTTATTGTTAATGGGGATAGATGGAATTCAGTTTCGAATATTTGGGAAAAAAACAACACATCTTTAGGCAAAGTCAGTAGGTAAACAACTGGCATTGGATAAAAGTCCAAATAGGGTGTGGAAACACATTGGCTATGCCGTTAATCCACTAAGTGAAAACCAAGTCGTTTGTCTCTAAACCTGCAGTGCAAAATAACCTCTGTCTTCGTCTGTAGCAGGTCATTTGTAAAGATCGAGGTGGCTGCTGTGGAATGAATGGAGGGCCAAGTAAATAATGATTCCACTGGAGTCATCAGTAAACTTTATCATTTAATGAAACAGCCTGAACACAGCAGAGCAGGACTGCTGTTCAATTTAACACACACACTTACACATGCAGACACACACATACGTCATTAGCCTTGGAGAAGGGTAATGAGAACACACATACATATTTCATTAGTCTGAGGGAGGAGTAATAAGAGCGCGCATACACCACAAATCCATCCATCCATAAACACACACACACACACACACACAATCATACATATGTCTAAGAGGGCTGCAGTGCAAAGGCATGACACTCGTGTCTGTCTAGCCAGGCGTTAAATGGACTGTCCCTTTGCACTTTATTTCAATTTAATCCAACCTTCATTGACATACCCGCAGTATGCGATTCATCATTCCATCCCACTGGTTTGACCTGACCTGCACAGATATGGATAATATCAAAGCACCGCATAAATATTGGGCATAAAAGCCTTACCTGATTCAAATGAATGGTGGGCTTGCTTTTATGTCACGGCTATTTTGTGCTCTATCTCCATCAAGCTGCTCACCCACAGCAGGCTAGAAATATTGTTAATGACATAAATTGCTGAAACGAGTAACTACACACGTCCATATTCTCTTTTTGTACAAATGGAGATATGTGGATGTTCAAAAGTGCTAAAAGGATGAGTAATTAAAAGTGATGAGAAGTGAGGTAATTTTCCTCCCTCCCTTCCTCTATCACAACAGATTAATGGAAGCTAAAAGGACCACTAAGGTAACGGTTAGGCCAAAAAATGTTGGGTGTTCGTTCACCACGGAGTTCAGATCAGCTTACTTGCAACACAAGAAGAGAAGCTTTGGGCTCACATGCTGAAACTGCTTCTGGGCTACGTTTGCTTGAAGGCTAGCTGGATAGCAAGTCAGTTATGGGCAATCTTAAAGTTAGTTATGCAGAGACAGTCTATTTCGATGTTAGACACAGCCATGCCTAAATAGAGAACATTAAATCAAAGACATGAAACTTTGAATGCAGCAGCAAAAGAAAAATGAGGGTGAACACATTGTGTTATGTAAAAAAGACTTGATTTCTGCTGAAGTTGGTTGTTGTAATTAACTGACTAATTATTTTTAACTAACTAATCATTTTATGAATCACTAAGCTGAAAGTCACTAGAGCCCAAGAACAGCATCGAATGGGCTTTTCTTCAGAGTGAGGAAGAACCTGTCAGGGAAAATCAATTAGTGCCACATTAATGTGTGGGATTTCTCAGTAAAGTGAGCTACATCAGAAGGACGTTGATAGAGACTACAGGACAGCAGATAAACACCGCAAAATAGTCTGACATAAAGAAACTTTATTGCCAATAGGGAGATTTCACCATAAATGTAATGATAAAATAAACAGCTCTACAATTTTTAAACAAAATAATTGCTACATAACAATTGCTTTTAACTGTCACTAATATTCCTTGAAAGAGTATGTGCAAGCACAGACACAGGAAGCTAACTTGCTAACACTATGTGACATTCAGTCCAAATGAGACCTTAGAAAATCCTAACTTTACCACACAGAAAAACACACACAAGTTATAGTTCTTTTCCAGCTCTTTCTTGTACATGAGTACGCGCGTTAGTGAACTGTAAATAATGTATTACGATAGCGTGGTATTGTTTTAGAAGCATTCTTCTGCCAGTCTAACTGCCAAGGGTTACAGAACTGACCTATCAAACCTGAGGAACACGTACTGTAGCTGAAATGGTGTGGGGTCAGATTTTGGCGGCAAATTTCCCTCCTGTAGACAACAATGTACAGGAATTTAGAAATACACACTACAGCAGAGTTTGCTGCCAGGAAAAAATCCACTTTCAGGCTCGAATAACTGTTGCACAATTGTTTAAGTCAAAAACACAGTGTCACTCAAACTCACACACATGCACAAACAGATTATAGACCATCAACTGCGAGTGAAACTGTGCGGTTGAGAATGAGCTTTGAGAGGCCGACTCAAACGCTGAGCAACAGAAATATGATATGAGCGGGAGAGAGAGAGACAGAAAGAGGGAGACAGAGAGAGAGAGAGAGAGAGACACTGAAAGGTGAGTCAGACTGTGAAACATGACTGTTCTTAGATGCATCCAAGTATCAGCTGAGCTTGCGTGCGTGCGTGCGTGTGTGTACACTGGGAGGGTGCAAGCACATTGAAAGTTAACACTTTGCTGATCATTATGTTTGTGAGAGGTTGTTTACGTGTTCACAATGCCATGCTACCTTGCTCCCAGTCGTACATACCTGTGAAGAAGAAGGTGTGTTGTGCATTGTAAGTATAATCTCACTGTGTGTGTGCGTGTGGAGTCAATACCTAAAACTCTACTGGCCTTCTAATAAAACCTGTCTAACTTTGGTTGCTTTTAGATGTGACAAGATGTTTTTTTATGTATGTTTTATGAGGCCAAATTTAATTTATGCCCCATGAGTCATGATAAACAAGTCTCCAGGTGAATCTGATCTCATGAAGTTTCAGGTTATACTTGGTGTATTCTGTAGGTGGGAAACAAGTCAACGTACTTTCCCATACTAGTGTACAAATATAAATGCCAGTACATGTTTTAAGCAAATACAGAATCTTTTGTATCAATTGAGGAAACTGTGGTAACTCAAACATAACCTCATTCCTTCAGGAACACAGATAACCTTGAGGATCATGGGTCCACACTAAAGCATTTCTTGATAAGAAAAAATGACAGTGATAGACTACAGTCAGTCAGCAAGGGACGACGACACGCTGGTAAAGAACAAGAAAGCGGCATGAATAATATGTCATAACAAAAATGTTAAGTGTTTTTGGCTTTAAATTAAATGGGGTCAAGAGTATTATGGTACATAATACATTCAAGGAAAAACCCACCTTGTTCTTTCTAAATTATCATGGCAGGGTGCGTGTATGGGTTGGGCTGTTTTGCCACCTGCTCTTTGTGACCACTGTGTTTCACTGCTGCCCTGACATGTTTTGAAGACACACACTTATATAATTGGCAATACTCTGTCCATCTGTGTTTTTCTCCCTCCCTCTCTCATGCACACACACTAACCTAATGCTCCTGCAATTGTGTGTGTGTGTGTTCTATTCTTTTTAAAGACAGGAAGGATAGGTAATGTGGTCTGAAGAGTCTAATAATAAATTAACACTACTTAATGAAGCTAAACTTAACTCCCGTAATTACAGTGAAGCTGTAAGTATCCTGTGTGTGTGGTTTGTGGAAAGGAAATATGGTATAATCCAGAGGAAGCGTCAATAAGACAAGGATGTGTTAGGAACTGCCAAGACTCATTATCTTCAAGTCATTTCTCTCTCTCAAGTGTGCACACACACACCTCAGTTTCAGCTTGTAGTGAAGTTAATGACTCGTTCTCTGCTGGTTTCCTGTTGTTTAAACTGTGCCAATACACTAGACTTATTGACAGATACAGACAGGTATGTAGGCAGGAAGGCTCCCTCCCTCTTTCACTCCTTCCTGGATTAATTCACTTCTATACATAAACACACACATCAACAGGCAGAATAAACAAGCAGTCAAAGTGACAAATAGTATTCCCATACCAACCTCTGATATAAACACAAGGAAGGGAAATCTTGTTTGCTATTCGCACCAGAGTAATCCTCAAATCAGTTGGATTGTAACTGGTGGTAAACTCTGTGTTGTTGTAGCATTATGTGTGTATGTGAGTGTATGGGAGGGGGTTGGGCTACTGAAAGGTGAGGTTAATGAAGAAATACTGTCCTGAAAAGAAGAAAACAAGCACTTTTTGGGCAAATGTGGGGAGTCTGTAAGGCAGATAACTTCTGAGGGGGTTGATTAACGGGTTCATAGTTATCATATATATTTAAAAGCATTCATTTGGATTTTGGGGCTGTGCAAATAGACACTCAAGTATAGACACTGTAATTTTCAGGACCGGCAGACACCATGAAATTGTTTCCAAATGCTTCGAGAGGCAACATATATGTATTTTCCCGATTGGCGACAAAAGTGGTCAGACTTCCTGCTCATCAGGTTTGACACCTTAAGTTAACTGGTTAAAATGTTGTCAACACTTGCATTTTCTTGCCAAGCACCAGCAGTAGAGTGGAAGACGCATCAGCAGAACCACTGAGGAGGCATGCACTAACCCCCCTCAGGTTTTACAATGACAGGGGCATAGACGGACACAAACTCATGAGTTCAAATCTGTAAAACATAGATGTGGAAACTCAAGCACTCCAATTTAAAAACACTCAAGTGTGCGTGTGTGTGGTGTTCCCTGTACCGGCGATGACTAAACCAGGCTGTTTGCTGTACGTGTTCTTATCCTGGCTGACTGGTTAAATAATGGTTTTAAATCAAAGGTCGAGAGTCAAAACACACACAGAAAAACTCATTCCTTAATTTACTTTAGTTGCTGACTCATCAAAGAGAAAAGAGGAGAGGAAGGAGGGGTGAAATGTTGACAAGTCCCACCAGTGTGGCAGGTTATCGCGGCAAAGCTGTCTCGCTCACTGCTCTCTTTTCCCGCCGCTCTTGCCCTCTCTTTTTTCCCTCGCTTGTCTCGTCTCGGTTTCTGTTTTTTTTTCCTTGTCTTCAGGGAGCTGCCGCCCTCTCACCTGCTTCCAGTGAAACATTAGCCCTGTGTGTAAACTAATGAAGGCATGTCTTCAACAACAAACTGAGCGAGAGACTGGCTCCACACTGCACACAGACACACACGGCGGAGTCACGCTACTGATGCGTGCGTCCTGCCATAACCCAGGGAGGTTTGATTTAACCATCTCACTCCTCGTGACTAATGGAGATGACTAACACATCTACACACACACACACAGAGACAACAGACAGAGCACAGTAAAACAACTGTCTTGGAGCAGTTTGTTTGGAGAGCAACAGTCGCTACACTCAGAGACTGAAAGAGACGGGGTCTTTGATACCAGGAAGCCTAAGAAATCAATTGATGACTGTTCTCTGCGAATAAAGATAGACAAAATAATGCCCTTCAGTTACTTTTTCAGGACAAAGTCTGTTTAAACCAGCTCTGTCTTTAGGGTTATTTGTACGAATCTAAAAATATACAGCTGATTTAGTTTGGTCTGAATACAATTATGTGTTCTCTTTTCTTTGATTGCTTTGTGAGTGTATCTAAATTCCAATGCTGATATCTGGCTGTCATATGGCTGTCTACCACCTTAAACCACAGGACTGAGTAATAAACCCATGACAGAGAAATTCAATAGGGCAGGTTATTATAATTGTGGTTGCACCTTTTGGATGAAAAATGCTATCTTGAAACGGTTTTGGTGAGCTAGTCTGATCCTGTTTAGACCAGAGGCTCATTGGTTTGGGCTTCTATAACCAAAGGTTACATAAGAGGGAAATCACTTTACCATCTCATCAACAATAGGGCTGATAATGACATTTGGCATTTTGGGTGTGACATTTAATAAAAAAAACAACAGGGTCAAGAGCCAGATTTGAACTCATAGTTTTCTGAATATTAGCTCTATGAATCAGCAGGGTGTTTTAACCAGCTGCATGTTTAAAAATGTGTGAAGTGCCCAAATGTTCTCTTCACTTTATAGATAAAAGCTAGTGCCTTTAAAACTAGACTAATAATGTGCTGAAAAGCCCAGGGACCACCCAGGGGCATGCCTGCCTCTGCTGCAGGTAGTGATAATTTTAGAATAAAAGTCTTCCTGGGCAAGAGAAAAGAGACAATATTCATGTAATAGCTCTTTCTCTGACGTCTTTTTGTAACAATCAAGACAATATAAAACAAAGCCTGTCAAGTAATTGTAGGTCATTAAATGAAATCAGGTGCAGCTATGAGAATATTTTGCACTTGTTTTTGCACACTAAAAAAGGGTCAACGGGTTGAAATTTTAAAATGGAAGGCAGAGTAAGCCTTTGAGGAAGAGCAGAGTTATGTTAAAGATTGGAAGGCTTTCATTTATAGCAGAATGCGAGGTGAAGACAACCTATAAAAGCACATCAAAATGGTTTTCATATATTAATGTCTTAAACCAAAGAAGCAGTGGAACAAAGCAGGGCAGAGTGGTAACCAAATGCTCAAATGGAGATTGAAAAAGGAGTTCCCATAGGTCATGTTGTAGGTCAAAGGTCAATGTACCAGTCAGCTACTGGGATCACACAGATTAATCACCTGTTGACCAATCCAAATCTTCTTTCCTTTGGGACCACACCTGCAAAAACTCCACAGCTGTTGCAGCTGGACATGTGCTCATGTCCAATTTGTAAACTTCAATAATAAAAATATATAGAAACTTACAATAATAAAGTGTTGCTTTGCTCTTTGGCCCGAGAGCATTGTTGTTGCTTTCCCTCTTGCATGTGAGTGAGTGTGTTTCCTTGGGAGAAGGACCTCTATTGCCTGGGATTAAGAGAGTTTTCAGAGGTCAGGAACACATAACCTCCAGGGAAAACAGCCTCCCACCCTGAGGGAAACCACAGAGAGGCTGCCACTCAACGCCCAGCCCAGCCCTCCCCCATCATCAATGCCTTTCTGGTAACATGATGGCTTACACTCCCTCTTCTCTGCTCAACCCAACTAACCCTAAAGTTCAACAGTAATAATGCCAGATTCTGCACACATACACAAGCAATCCCCAACCCACAGATGCATAATTATTCTAGGCGTTTTTTGGCCCCTGTGAATCAAAGACACTTAATCCTCGAGAGTATTAGCGGGAAAATCAGCCCAGATATTATGGCAAACTATGAAACAGCAGTGGGAAATCCTCAGACCCAGCTCACTCACTCCAACAGCCTTATTCCACCACAACAGGATTTTCTCCATACATCATTACAAGCAGAGAGAAAAGAATTAGAGAATTAGACTAAATATTAAAAGTAGAGAACAGTGGAATTCTACATATTAAAATAATGTCAGAAACCTATGATGACAAAATTAAACTGTAACAGATAGGTATTCTAAAAACTACACTGAGACCTCTCAGTCTGAGAGGGTCAATAATGTTCAAAAATGGGATGTCCCTGAGCTGATCCATCATCAACATTTTGTGTTTTAGTTGTGTACCCATTGATCTCCAACACCTCCACAGCATGAACAAACCAGTGTGTATTTCATAATGACCATAATCTTAAACAACACAGAATTGATTTACTTCCACTAGTTCACCTACACGTATTTCATTAAAGATCAGAAAGTCCTGCTTTGCCAATACATTTGATAAGTGTGAATGAACTTCCAGTGCCAGGTGATCTGGGCATTCAACCTTCAAGGGACCTTCAAACTCTATACATGTTTTAAACGTGGCAGAAATTGAACTGCTCGAACAAGCTGTTGTATGGTCATCGGAGTGAAAAATGGACTTTTCTTCTTTTCTCCCTAGAGTAGAGTGTTTGGTTAGTTCCTGGGGAAATTGCAAATATATGTATATTTAATTAGTGCAATTAAGATTTGTTTTATTTTCCACTGCTGGAAACTTGTGGCATTGTTGTACAGAAGATGTGGCTGTAATCTTCTCCAGTTGTTTACATGGCCCATTTGTAGCTTTGATATTGGCGATGGTAATATTTCGTGTTTACTTCGTGTTTCAGTCTGTGACTAAAAATACTAACCTTTCCTCAGAAAGACTGCCAGAGATCATCTATTGAGGAGCAGCAGGGGCTGCAGTCTCACTGTACTCCCAGTGGCATTTTAAATGTCATTCTTTGAACTTTAATGTTTGTCAAAAGTGACCAATAATTTGATACTATGCCAATCATATTTACCACATTACCATGAATTGTTCATTTCCCCCAGTTTCAGGAGTAGTTAGAGGGTGTCCAAGTATTAATGTGACCAGGTGACTTTACTCACTCGGCAGTGGTGATGTCTGCTTGCACAAAAATAAAGGACAAGAACCTCCGAACCTCTTGCGGATAATTACACCAAATATCTGCCTGCAGAAAACAACATAAAAGAAAAGGCTACCAACATCAATTTCCTTTCAAAAATGATTCAAGCAATGTTGCCTGGAGTTCAAGATCCTTAGCCGTGAAGGATGTCAAGGAGGGAGGCCTGATGTGTGTCTGCATGTACGTGTGTGTGCTGTTTCTTCTGATAAGGAAGGCCAGAGGCGTTTGACCCCTCATGACCTCTGCAGCGTTGGTGGCATTAAGCTGTTTGTAAAGAGAAATACATTCGTCTTCTGCTGCTTGTGTCAGTCAGATAAGCTCTGACCTCACACATTCCGGTTTCAAGGTTCCTGTCTGGAACATTCTTTGAGGTGGACTTTATGTGGCTCAACAAAAGGACTAATTGTGAGAATTTACACTCAGTACAATCACCTGTGAGTCTGTCGCCATCTCACACACACACGGCTTCGCCTTTCACTTTGAGTTGTGCCAGTTTGCACCAGTGTGAAAAGTAGAGTGAATCGGTTAAAACACTTTATGACTCTCTCACACACAAACACAGACAGCGTGGTGTGGGGCCTTCTTTTAAGTATTTCGAAGAGGAAAAACAAAACAAAAAAGTTAGAAACAGGCCAATGTAGCCTGTGGCTAAACAGGAATAAAGTTAGCCCTGTAGAAGAGAGAATAGCAGAAAAAAAGATTAACCAGAGGTTCAGTGAAACAGACAAATGGATTGACATGTGTGAGCAAAAATTATACTAATAACAATCACTAAGTCACAACAATCAAGGGAAAGTTGGGGATCCAATAATTTTTGATTAACAATTATGATGTTAATACCGCTTTCATCCATGAAAGTTGTCAAGTCTGTTGAAAGGGTTGGGCCTTAAATTAAAGAGTACTTGTGGACAACAGTATTAATTCGCCATTAAAACATGTAGGCTATTTGCTATAACCTTGCATGTACGTGCTACTACAGTAACACACACAAAAAATATCTCTTTATCATCTCAAATGTTTCTGAAGGAGCCACATCTCAGGACTAGGTGTTTTATATATGATTCCTCAACAAAAATTGCTTGTCTTACAGATATACACACACACACACACACAGACACTCTTACTCTTTCTCTCTCTCACACATACACACACACAGTGATTGTGTTTTTTGGCTAGTCCACAGCCCTGGCCTCTCTCCCAGACCCTGAACTACACCCCAGCTATTACTGCTGCAGCCAAATGGGTCAGACCACCGGATGTGGACTGGTATTGATTTCACACAAACGACAGCACTCCTGTGTGTTTGAATAAGTAACAGAAACCAGAAATCGAGTAACCCCACACACACATATACAAAGACTCACAAAAAGGGGTGGCCAGACAGTTCATGTAAACATGATCTTATGACGTGATACGCTGCGTGTGGCGAGCTTGTGTGTGTGTGACTCCGTGTATGGTTTTTTTGCGTCTCCCATGACCATTTGTGTGTTAAGATTTTGGCCGAATCAGTGCCACTGTTTGAATTTCTATTCAACACTAAAAAAAAAAAAGAACTGGAGACAGGGATAGTGACCTCTTCCCCAGGCTAAACAATTGCCTAAAAAGCAACGCAGCGTACACACACACACACACACACACACACACACACAAAGATAAGCATCTGAGTACGTGTTAAAGCAAACACAGCAGTATCACTCCTCAACTCAAGGCCCCTTCCGAGGGAACTTAAAAGGGAACATTTAAAGGAATGGTGAAGCTTTCAACTCTAGTGGAAGAAATGACCGCACACTGTGCCCAATCAGAAGCTTTCAACGCTAAGACATAAACTTGAGTGCTGAGAGGGAGACAGACAGGTAAGATTCCAATTTCAAGTTATGGACCTACCACCCACATTTGCACACACGTACACAGAAAATCTGAAGATCTGAAAATGAAGAACAGACTAGATGACAGATGGACAAAGAGAAAAACAAGTGCCAGGATTCTAACAGCAGAAGTCCGCGAGAAACAAGAAACCACTGTAGATAAAATCCAGAGATAAAAATATGATTATAAAACTCTTTAAGCATGCTATATGTAACATTTACATAGTATTCATTATTTCCCATTCATTTCAAGTTATTAATGTATCTACCATAATCAAACTGGACTGCAGCTGAAAGGTTTGTCCCTCTCTTTACCATGTGTACCATGTGCCAGTAGGTTTCATTTTGCATGGCTTTGGCTGAATGGTTTAACAGCACAACTTAAGTTAATTTATGCCACAAAACAGGAAGAGGCTGCTGTGTTCTTCCAACATAAATTGAATTGCTTATCATGATAAATGATGGAACCAGAAGAAACACACACTGAACAACAAAAAAAGAACCTTCATGAATAAAGGAGTATTATTTTTCTTGAGAAACGATGACGTTGCTAATCCAATTCCACCAATATGGGATAGAGTCACAACCAGTGTGGACAGTAATACAGCAGCTAAGTGGGCAGGGTAATCATTCTGATGTTTTACAATTACATAAGATGCACTTTCAAGCCAACAGCCAAATGTGGGGTTGACAGATAATGTAGACTGACAAATGACAAGAGAAAAGCATAAAGTCAAAGACAGAACAGAGCTGGATTTCAAACTAATGGCTTGAGTTCAGGTTGGTTGGGTTTCCACACAGTGCCAGAGGAAAAAAAAAAGGGGGGGGTGAGAGTGTGTTGGGGGAGAGGTGATGTGAGAGAAAGAAAGTGTGTCAGAGTGATCTAAAGAGACATACTGACTCACACAGTGTCTGATGCACACATACCACACACACAAACCTTTTCTTTCAGCACTTCAGGCAGCATGTGGTGAGTGGTTCTATGAACTCTGTCTATATACAGTATATTAAACACATAAAGCTTTAAATATAGATAGCTGTACTGTGACCTGAATAGAAGTCTTGTTCACCCAGATTTACATTATATATTTAAGAGTATGGCTTGACTGTTGACCTACATGAAGCAGTTACATTAAATCTATTGATTGCTGCAGTACATGGATCTCATCTGCTTAGGGCACACTCTACTCAATGTTAACAAAATGACTTTAACCCGGAACATCAAACGACATGTACGTGAACATAGAGACATTCATTTCTAAGATTTCTACATGGGAAGCAGTCCAATTTTAATTGAACAAAGAAAAGTACTTGAATAAGGTACACTTCTCATGATTATCTGGATATCGATGCCCATCTTGGGATTTGACATCGTTTCTAAAATACAAAAAAAAAACCCAACTTACTTGGTTTCCCTCACTGCTTCTGTACATCTCTGACATATATAAATCAAATAATAGTACAATAATACCTAGAGATTTAAGTCAGAAATGTGACCCAGACTTATTTTAATGTGAATGCCTTCATAGCGTATTATCATAACATCAATTCTATATATCTATTCACCACCCCAGACATGCATTGCCATAATTAATCATAAAATTCCATGACAGATTATCTTTCATACAGTAAAAGATTAAGTTTGCCTTATTTCTCATCTTTTGTGCTATGTCAGAGGTCGAAGCCGTGCGTTATGTGCATGTTCCAGCACTGTGGATTTTCTTTATGTATTTATTAATCCATATCAGGAATGCACAAGTTCAGTTTTAAAATCCACATGTGTGTCTCTGTGTGCCAGTGTGTATATATTTTAGAAGAACATAGCTTGAGCATGAGGTGTTGTCAGGACTCAAGGCTCAAACATTCATCGAAGTCCTGATGAATGAGAACTGGCAAGGAAGGACTGCAGCAAAGGTGAGAGATTTAGAAAAGAACATATCTCTGCCATCATTCTAAAGCATTTTTGTGCAGCTAAAAGGAAACCTTGTTGTCAAATTTTGGAAAAAGGTCGCATTTGGTGACATGGCATCCGCCTGACAGCAAGAATAATTACACCTTCTAATATCACCGCTGATATATACATAATCTGAAGCAGTACATTAAACAAAATTATTACATTATGATTAACAAGCATCCACACAGCGGGCAGGAGACGCACATGCAGCAGCAGGTGTTGTATTTTGATCCGAGTCAAGTGAGAAAGGTAGAGTACAAGTATGGGTGTGTGTCCATATGAAGGCTGGTGTAAGAGTCACAACACTGCAGCATCCTGTGTCCATTAGGACTCCATATCCCGTCTTACCTGTCTTTGAGGTAGTCCACCACTCTTTTGAAGTCATCGATGCAGTACTCCCTCTTCATGTCCATCAGGACGCTGTCTGAGGCCGACTGCACAGGAACATGAAGGAAGGCATAGACGCGTGGATGATTCAATATCTTAGCCATCTCCTAATGAGACACAAGAGAGAGACAAAAAGAGAGATGGGGAGGGAAGAACAAATAGAAATGGAGGGTTACATTTTTCATATGTACGGAGAGGAAAGGCGATAGGGCTGAAATCACTAAAATATCTGAGTTTGTCTGCATGTTACATATGTCAGTCTGAATCTGAACTGCTGTTGCTCATCTGTTTGCTCAAAATGAGTGATAGAGAAAAGGGCACTTTCCTCCTGTTAAGTTTACATTTATACACAAGAAACTAAATAGACTGAGTATAACATATTTAAAAGTTCTAGCATTGGTAATTCTAGCATAATAAATGCACAGCACTATCAATAGATCAATATCAATAGATCAAAATGGAATAAAGACAATGTGAAAATCCTCACTTTGGACAATCTGTAATGCTGATTAATAAAACTAAGATGATTAATCAACTCTTAAAACAGCAGTTTTCTGTTCATTGACTAAATTATTTATTAGAAATTTGTTTACAAGTGATGATGGACGAACTTAGGACAAAAGGGTGGTGTCCATTAGCCATGGGTGTCCTGAATCTGAGGCCAGGATTGTAAACTCTTAAGTATTTTTATATGATAATAAGGTTTATTCAATGCAAACATAGTAAAAGAAGAAGCAAAATCTTACAAACAGCTCTGCTGAATGAACGCTGCCAGCTTTGAATAAATGAAGGTTCCATTAACAATCCTGCCTCTTTCTGCACTCTTTTCGCTCCAGACCTTCTACAATAGACTGCCTCTATTACTTTCCATTTGTCTTTTTTATATTGCGGAAAGAAAAGAAAAGCAGTTCAGTGAATTCATCATGTAGCCACTATATCCAAAGTCAAAAGAGTCAAGGCTGCGCCAGTTAGGGGTTCTTTATGTCTTTAAAGTAAAGGCTTTTTACTGAAGCATCCAGGTCCACATTTAAGATCAAACTGGTGAGGGGAAAAATAAAAATACATTAAGTCTATAATTAACTAAGTATTTGTAGCCACTAGGTACCTTTCTGTTTTCACATAAAGAGTTACACAAATGCCTGGGGTATAGTGCTGGCTATAATGCCTGCAATTTCTATAATACAGGATGGAGAAAGCATGTTTTAAGTAAAGTGCTCTGTTGTTAAGAAATGCTAATCTTTACTTATAGATAGAACATGCCAAAATCAGATACTCAAGACTGTGATGTTCCGTGCATTCCAGGAGATGTGTTTATTAAACGAAGTGATAAAGTGAAAGACATCTTTGAACACATCCAAAAATTATTTTTTTTAAATTATATATTTTTCTATCAAGGCCATCATCCACAGATAATGACGATCTATAATTTCAGTTTAAGAAATTGAAAAGGGTGGTGAAAACTGGATTTTCCTGTAGCAACACATGACCTTGAATCATGTCTTTTTTTGTCTCCGCTTCTACCCTTTAACCAAGACCAATTTCAAGAGTGACATTCTGTTTTTAATACACCACATTAATCAAGAGAGTTGGAAGGTTTGATTTTTGTTTTTCTTTCATTCTCACTTTCAATTCCTCAGTTAAAGAACTGGAGAGGCCACAGATGTCAGATTTTTCTGATGGACATAATCAGGATGCTATCATTACCATGCTAATCACCACAAGAAGGAGAAAGAGAAAAAGAGAGGGGAGGAAGAAATGATTTAATGATTTCCTACAAGAATATGCTGATTGCAGTCCGTCTTCTCAATTAAGATCTATTGTAGAACGTTCCCTACTTCATACACAGACACAAAAGCATATGTGTGTGAGCGCGCACACACAAACCCAGCTCAGTTGCAGGGCACCACAGGGGGTTGACCACTGGGAGCTCCAAATTAGAAATAATTAATTTGGTTGGAAAATGAAGCTTGATTGGTGACAGAAATCAGTTGTGTGCGTATGTGAGAGAGTGTGAGTGAAAGAAAAACACATCCATTTATGTGTTTTTAAAAACGCTTTCAAAAGGTACAAGAATAGTAGATTGATTACGTGCCCATGTGTTATTTCTAAGTTCTTACAAGTTACTCCTCTGATAATTACGGTCTACTTTTCTCAGTGTAGATGCTTTATTGAGTATATTTTAAAATGCTGGTGTGAAGTCACAGAGTCCACAACCACAGAGTTACAACACAGGGACGTAACAAAAAATCCATATATCCAAAATATACATGACATTATCCCAAGTCAGCAGTTTATCAGATAGTCAACAATAAAAAACAAAAAAATCACTATCACTAAATAACTATTGTGCTACATGATGGAGATGTACTTCAAATGGTAATGCCCTGTGGTTTTAACCATATTGATACGTTGGTCTTTTTTCTCCATATGTTGCATATGTATTTTGATGCAAAGCACAGAGTTTACTTGTGGTGGATAGTGCCATGTAAATAAGATTGCTTTGCCCTGCCTTGCCTTTTAGTATACGTATATGCTGGTGCAGTGTTTAGTATTGTGTGGTAATATGCTGCTCCAGTCTCATTGGGTTCACTGATGATGATAACTCCCCAATGACCACAACAGAGTATATGACTGTGTGTTGGAAGGGCGAATGGGGTCTCAACAGATGGCATGCTCGTTTGAGTAGCAGGGCACTGCTGATGGTAACTGGGGATTAATCTATAAGGGGAGGACTTTTCATTCACGCAAGCCATTTATCATGTGTGTACATCTGTCTGACAGAGTGCTTCCCATCCTCCAATGATTATACAGTACACTGATATAAATCTGTCTTGTTACCAATCCCTGTGGAGTTGAGGCCTTTTCAGTGTCTGACTGCTGTTGGCAGACAGTATAGTGAGTCCGAAGTGAAAATGATGCTGTGATGAGACATCGGTCAGCAGTGACCGGTTGCAAGAATTAAAGTGATGCCTTAATGCCTTTGCTCCTGGGTGGATGCACTGTCCAGCTCAAAGCAGAATTCACCTAAAACAAACCAATCAATACATTGATGCAAGTGGGCTCTTTTTGCTTTGTTTTTTATCAGTTGCGACAGTGTTTAAAGCAGCATAATATTGCTTCTCGCTCTCTGTGCCACTTTCCTTTCCCCCCACAGCGCCTCTCTCCCTCTCATTCACACAAACAGACACACACTCCTTTCATCTCTGGCTGATCAGCTCAGATAAACACATAAACCAGAAAGGATCTATCTTAACTGGCTTAGCTCAAAGAATCCAACATCTACCCCTTAAATCAGATAAAACTGAAAAGAACATATATGGTGAAAAAGAGAGAGAGAGCGCTCAGATAAAAGGTGGTGGCACAAAAAAATGTGTGTTTACTGTGAGCTTGGTGCTCTAAATTACTTTGGAATATTCTGTATTAGGATTTTGTCTGTTGCTCTCTGCTCTGTTTCATGTCCTTCCTGTTCATCGGAACAGACAGGAGAGCAGAAAACATGTGTTCTCTGTTTGAGTTTCACCCCCTACTTGCATAAAAAACTCTCCCTAAAGAGGTTTCAGAAACTGATAGAGGACTGCATATAAGTTAATAATCAGGGATGTCATGCAAAGGAAATTGAAGAAAATAAAATACAAATATGGGTATTACACTTTGCTTGATCTGAAATCATTTCACATTTACTTATTAAGTGTAAATGTTATGTAAATGTAATTAATACTTATTCATTCATTCATTAATTCATTCATTAACCAGACTGCTTATCCCGAAGGGTCGCAGGGGGGGCTGGAGCCAATCCCAGCTAACATTGGGCGAGAGGCAGGGAAACACCCTGGACTGGTCGCCAGTCAATCGCAGGGCAGA
>JAVQJF010035290.1:0-23735 GCA_036023855.1 Gadopsis marmoratus | reverse complement strand
ACACACACACACACACACACACACACACACACACACACACACACACACACACACACACACACACACACACACACACACACACACACACACACACGTCTCAGTGCACACAGCGATGAACGATGAAGGGAAACTAATCTCCACATACAGTCCTAGAACAAGCTCCACTGAGCAGTGCCAACAGCAGGCTGCAAATGATGCCGATATTTGTACAGAGATAATAAGCATCCGATATCCCAGTTATCGAAAGACAATCTCAAATGCCAAATGAACCTTTACAATAACAGCAGTGCAGAGTAGAGTGCCAGAGGCAGATAGATGAACAACGTGGATACACTCACCAAGGATTTCATCAAATATTTTGTACAGCCCAGGAACGTAGGTGATTTCCCTCTGGTTCATTGCTACGTCTTCGTCAAAAACCCACATTTGCTGGAAAAAAATGAATGAATAAAAAATATATAGAAGATACAAGATTCAAGTCCAGAAACACTGGCAGCAGTGACCATAAAAAGATTTTGCTGTCAAAACAACAAAGCAGAGGGAGTGAGCAGACAGGTTCGATGTAGCGTAAATATACATTGAAAACACATCAGATCTCAATGGGAATAAAAATCCTGCTGGATATCTATACTGGTATGGACTGGGTAATGTGCTTAAAAAGTGTTCCTTTAATTTTTTTGAGCAGTGTATGTAAACAATTTTTGATTACCGATACCAATATATATGTTTGAACTGGGGGATACAATAAACAAGTCCTTTATTAGCGATTTGTCTATTGATTATTCTTTTCATAATTTAGCTGATATTTAGCCAATATTTGATATTTTAACTTGATAAGTGACTTGAAATGAATAATCACAATTGCCACTGATTATTTTGCACTGAGCACATTGGATAGGCTCATTTCGACGACAGAACAATGTGTGGACATTGTCACAAAATCTACGACGCCCACATCTGTGATCTGGGCATCGGTTTAGTTCCTGACCTCTCTGATTGGTTATATGGCAGAATGTTTCACCTGTCTCGTGTTTGCCTATTGGCTAGGCTGGTGTCATAGCCCCAGCTGTGCCACATGCCTGAGCGACAGACAGCAGCTAATCCCAGAGATGACTGCACAAAATGTCTGTTGTCATTTGCAAGATGAACAAAATGACTAGATGTTGTTGTGGCCCATGCTGTGCCTTCAGAAGAGGCTACTCTGACCTGCCTCTACAGTGCTGCACCTGGTCTAAAAACATTCTCTGTCCACATGGCGGGTTCGAAGTACCGAGCCTGTCATGTAGCCTATAGCTGGACATGCAGATTCTGAACATATTTCATGCAAACACAACAAAGTGGGATTTTAAGAAGTCTGTTTTCAATGCCACTCTTTAAGTGCCAATAGAGAATTCCTCTGAGGCGGCGGGGACAAGTGAAGCGTCGACCGGATTTGTGTGGCTTGGTTTGGTTGTGCAGAAAAATTATTCCTCAGAGGGCAGATCGCTGGAGTAACTTCTACAGAGAAATGTCCACATAATGCCGAAATGTAAAATTAGCAGTGTGATGTCAGAAAGGGACTCCTCAGTCTTTCCCTGAAGGCGATAATGAAAGGCAGTTTGCTCTGGACCCACCTGGGTGATGGGCTCCACAGTGCCGATGTATGTGTCCGGACGGAGAAGAATGTGCTCCAGCTGGGTCTTCTTCTGGTACACTCGCTCCACTGACAGCTTGGAGCCTGCCTTGTCTTTCTTGGCCCCCTCCATCTTGCCGGTGTCACCTCTGCCATTCGTGGCCTCCTGTTTGGCAGAATTGGTTTTGTTATTACTAAAAACACATAACTCTGGCAGAAAAAAGACAGAACAAAAAACTGGAGCTGAAAGAAAAGGGCCGCCTTGCTGCCGATAGCAGATATTCAGCGCTCACCACCACAGGGAGAACGCCCTAGTCTTCTCATGCCCTCTGTCTTTGATTCTTGGAACCTTGGTGCCAGCTAGCGGGCACCAGCCCGTATTTCCACCATGTTTGAGCGGAACCACTGTAATCAAGGACGCGTTAATGCACAACGGGAGAAAGATGGCGGACTGCACTGATTACCTGCAAGCTTTTGTTCTGTTATTACAGATATTTGTTTTTATCCAAAAAACAAGCACTAACCAACTATTAACGAAAAGACTGTTACCATAATAGCCCCATAGACTATTATTGGCTTCTCCATCCTCTTTCCAACCTGTAGAAAATGACACGCCCACATAATAATAATGACACCAATAATGTAAAAGGCTAATTCACGTTCATTACATTGCCACTCAACAATTAATTTAAAAAGCGTGAGCCCACAGTGACACTGGGCCTAAATGACACCAAACAGGCACATTAATATGTCAGGTCAGCTAAATAATTTTATAGCTAGTCTTTATGGGCAATGCATTTATTAAACATTTTACTGTAGCATGTTGCAGAATAACACCTAGCTACATTTAATGCCGCACTTCAGAACAAAACTATTCCAGAACAATAAGAACACGCAGGCTACTTGGACCTTTATTGCACACACACAGTACGAGACTAATACTGTTAAAATTAGAGGAAGGACAAATAAAAAGAAAACACTGAAGTGGGCTTTAAATCTTTAATATCTCCATTCCCAACTACGGTAATATCTGGGGAAAGTTAAATATCATGTTCTAGCTGTTGGTGAGCATAAAAGGTAAGATGTTTGTAATATTCAAAAGGAAATTAATTAGAATAAATCAATAATAAAATTGATATACCCACTTCATCATTGTTTTTCATTCATTTAATATTTCATAAGCAAGACAAACTTTTTATTTTTTCTTATGAAATGTAAAAATGTAAACATGTATGAAAAATTTAGTTATGGGTTGAACATGCAGCACAGATTGAACATTTTATCAAATCTTAATCAGGAAAAAAAAAATTAAAAATTAAAAAAAATACATAAAAGTGCCAAGATGCCCATGCTTAACCTTCCACGAAAATGCCCCCCAGTGTTTTTTCCAATCCTTTAATCCTACACAGAATATAATAAACTCAAGTTTACATAATATAAACTGTGACACCGGCTTAACAAGTGGTCAGTACACCCACAGCGGACATGTCTGCTGTACGAAACAGGCACGACTGTCTGCTTGCTGGATTTTCAAAAAAAAGGAGCAAATTGCTTTTAGTATGGACTTTGTTTAAAAGGCGGGTTAACAGATGTGGGTCCATGTTTCAGTGTGCATGTTAATGAAGGTGCTACTGACGGGACTGTGCTGAGTAAATACTGTGGAAATTAATACTGGATACACCCTGATACTTAAAGCCTTAATGCGCCTGTGTGTTGTGTTGTGCTGCGAGTGTGTGAGTGTGTGTGTGTGTGTGAGAGTGAGTGAATGTGTGTGAGTGAGTGTGTGTGTGTGAGTGAATGAGTGAGTGAATGAGTGAGTGAGTGAATGAGTGTATGTGAGTGAGTGAGTGAGTGAGTGAGTGTTCATGCAGTGGTATTGCACTTGGCAGTAGTACACGTCCCCCACAGCATAACTTTACGCCAAGGCTCTTACACGTTACGTTACACTTGTACTTGTATATTCGCATCGAAGAGCTTGTACTAGTTGGGCGGCACGTGAGCCCCGGTAGGCAGGATTCCTTGGTTCTTTGCCTTGAGGACGTCAACAATGGGGTTTGTTCGGTCCGCTGTAATCGGGCTCTTCCGTTCTCACCCGGAGACCAGATGTTTCTACCGGTGGTTATTTTATTTATTTGAAACCGGCCCTGCATCAGCATCAGCATCAGCATCAGCATCAAGGCTCCGGCCCCTCGACACGTTAACCCGGGCAGGAATTAAACGGAGCCCGCAGCTGGCTGGTCCTTATGGGACACTGTGGACTCGCTATGGGCTTTAAACGCCAGCTACAGCCTTCAGCGACCCGGTGCGCCGCGCTACGGTGAACACAGCGCACTTCTGCGTGTTGCAAAAGCACCATTTAGGTCCTAAAACTACGAGTTAGTTAGTTGTACGGCAAACTAACTTACCATCCAAGCCAGCCCCCCGCTTCCTGCTGCGCCGTTGGACATCTTCCTTTGTGAGCCTAATTTGTTTGCGGTGCAGCGCGCAGAATGTCTCAGAAATCCAGTCAAATTAAAAGTCCGTCCGCGCACCAAACGTCTCAGTTGCTGAAGGGCGCCCGGAGCTGCTTCTCCCCCATGTTCGTTCCCCGTTTACGTTCGAGATAATCCTCTGAATGTGTCAAACCCGGCCGAGGGGAGTGTACCGCGGCTATTGTTAAAATCGACAAGCGGTGGCACAGGAGGCCCAGACTCCCAACAAAGATGCTAACCGGGCTACTTGCTGCAAAATAAATACTGTACAAAACGCACGCGCCGGATACGCTTACATTGTCATGTTACAGCTCAGTGGAATGAAACAGGAGTCTAACAGAAGTGCTGCGAAAACGATATGGTTAAATATTTTCCATTTAGAAACAAAAGAGTATTAGCTAGCAGCAGCGCCCGCTGTCCGGCTCCTCCATCTGCAAGATAGACGGCGAATCGTCTCGCAGCCACACTGACCAATCAGCTGGCTGCGTTTCAAAGACACCGGCACTTCGACCAATACGGAAAATCCACATTTATTGACCAATGCTCTGTTCTCAACGCAAGATGGCGGCATAAGGACACTCACGATTTATCATTGAAAGACCAGTGTGTGATGTCACTCATACATACCCTGCCATAGCTTTGTACTAGACTCGAGTATCAGACTGCAAAAATATCTTTATTGTACCCACCATATATTTTCTAACATTCAGCCCTTTCCATCACACGGAAACATACATTTATTTGCTCCATTTATAATTACACACATGGATAGAACTGGGCATGGCAAGGTGTAAAAATACCCAGTATTAAACGACACACTCACCAATAATGATAGTTTATTATTAGCAGGAGCAATGGAGAAACCTGAGCTGACAAGGGCATCAGCCCTGGTTTGCTGTGTCAAATGTCTCCATGCCTCACAAATTACAGACACATTCACAGTGGAGCCTAATCTTACAAAAACTACGGCTTCAGGGTCTCCATAGTACATTGTACACTGCATGTCTCATAGGTTATTTGGCCCTTAGTCAAATAAAAAAAATGTTTTAATGTGCGACAACATCTGTACTCTGCAATAGGTACAAAATTGATATCTTCATTCATTTATCATTAGGCCATGCATATTTAATCATTGTGGAAAACTGACCAATTTAAATATTGCACTGATTTGTCATCAAACACAACTATCATCCAAACAATTAGCTCTGAACTGGTCAAAGCAGTCAACAGTGAAAAATAATTTGGGGTCCAATTTAGTTGAGTAAAAACAACTGTTAAGCATCGTCTAAGTGGATGAGGATTTCAAATGAAGACTCCTTTGTCTCATTTAAGCTTTGTCTGAAGAGCTGAGAGTGCTGCCATGACGCCTCTCCTTCTCCACCTCCGAGTTCTGCTACAATAATGAACTCTGAGGAGCCGGACAGACTCTGGAGCGAATGCATCTTCCCATCTGAAGGTTCAAACAGAGGAGAGGAAATTATTAGGAGGCGTGGCGTCACACAATTACATTTTGAGTACTTTATCAGAATATCTATTACACAACCATACCTCCAGACAACTCTGTAGTAATCTGGCCTGCCTGCAAGTGCCAGCAGACCTTTCCAGAGTGGAATGTCTGGCTGCTGGCCATAATGGAGAGAGACTTTATCTTCATTCCCGCAGGAGCAAAGTCAAACTTCCAGCTGATTCTTCCCATCAAGGAGCCTTTTGTTCGAGCTATGTACACCTGAAGAAAGAAATACAAGCTGGTCACCGCACCTGCCGCTGCTCGTTGTCCAAGATCTAAAACAATGACTACAGCTTCTTGTCTTTTTCTACGTCGCCATACTGTTTTAAATAATTACATAATTAATAATTAGCAAAATAATTTGAAAATGTAAAGAAAAGGTCAAATACTCAATACTGGAATTGCTTTAGAATTATACTGAAGCATATTTTCATTTTGGGCTGTAAAAAAAAAAAAGACATTCATTTCCATTAGAGAACATTTCCCTCTATTTGTATACATTTATAATCAAAGATGCATTATGTAGACACTGTCTCCATCACGCATTTGTCACTCACTGTTGAAATCCATTAATTTTCCTAAAAGCATTAAAAATATGTTTCCTATCCTGAGACATAAAACACTGAAAAAAAACACAATCTAAAAAAAAAAAACCTGGTTTGTTAATCAAACAATAATAAACTTACCATCTGCCAGTCATTCTCCACATTTCTGAAGACTGAGTCCTTCTTCCACACACACTGATCCCAGTTCTGAATGACCTCAGAGTTGTTGGACACTCTACAGTACTGATCTTTGGTGGCACTGTAGTGCACATGCAGTAACCGGTCACTCTTCTCTTTCTCAGTAAGTGTAAACACATAATCTGCAGCCTGAGAAAGAAAAACAAGGACACACAACACACACTCTTTCAGTCAAATGCTGATATGGCTAAGTGACCCCCACGCTGATCTGCCTGTGTGTGGTGTTTCATGCAGTTGTGAATACATGTGATTTTTGCCGGACTGTTTTATTGCACTGCATTCATTTTTTTAATAGGTGGACCTAATAAACTGGTGCCTATGTACTATCATCCTTGGCCTAAATCAAAGTGATTTATTATTATTATTATTTTGTAGTGACAATGCTGTGTTTCAAGATCTTAGCAAATACTTGCTGAGTACCGTGTTATCATGCCAATACAATTACCAATAAAACTACAAAAATAATTGCCATGTTGTAATAAACTGTACTTTATACACAATACAAGTTACTTAATAACATTAATAATGTTGGCTGAAGCTTAACATTGAGCCGAACATTACAATTATGATGTTGCTGATGGGAAGATGTAAAAAATATACTGTACCTGTGTGGCGGGCCCTGTACCCTCTCCTCTGGTCTCCCCCCTTCCTATCCTCCAGGCCAGAGAGCCAGAGTTGCGGCCGCCCAGCTCTCCTGTTTTTTTTTTCGGAGGAGAAATAAACTCCACCAGCTCGACCAGCAGCTGCTCTGTCAGCTCCTTCTTCCTGTCTGGACTCAGGGACTGCTGCCTCTTTAGAATCGGAGCAGATGAAAAGTAGATTACAATCAGAGCCACCACAGCAAGTAAGTCTTACATGCAGTGTTAAAAGGGTTAAGACTTACCGAGGCATTGAGCCCATTTATGGTGTGCAGCAGCCAGGCCTCCTGAACCCTGGTCCTTCTCGACAAAACCTCTGGATGATTGCAGGAATACCTCCAAGTCACATCAACCACCTGCATCACAAACACACATTCATCAAGAGTCTGTTGATCCTGGAAGAGAATTAATGTCTAAACTACAGCGAACAGTGCACAGCGAACAGTGCACAGCGAACAGTGCACAGCGCATTACAGGTGAAAATAAATACACAACTACTTACATAACATTGTAAATCCCATGAAAAACCAACAAGGAATTGATCCCACTAACATGTATTGTCTGTGGATCCAAAGCCTGAAATAGCTCATTCATCTGTGCCCTTGAGCTCCATTGTGGGCCACACACTAGGACACCATCTGTGTATTAGTCCGCAGCTGAAAGTAGTCCCCAACAAATTGTCTATTTCCCTGTTTGAGCAATGTTTGCTAAAACCTACAGTAGCCAACTGTTGTAGGAAATTGCTGAGCATTAAAAAAAAGAAAAAACACACACACATATATATATATATGTATATATGTGTGTGTGTGTGTGTCCTGTTTCATAATTGCCAGGTTTTAAAAAAAATTAAAAAATGATGCGCCTTCAGTATGGACAAATGGGTTTGGGGTAGAGTGCAACAGACATTGTAGGGAGGTCAGAAATTATTGACAGACGGATCAACACACAGTTGGTTTTGATCTGTGCAAGTAAAATACAGATTGCAAGCGTCTTTATCCTTTAACAACATGATTATTTTACATAAAACTGGACCGATACCAGTTTAAATATAAATTTTAACAACTGATAGTAGTAGTAGTTGCAGCTTGTTTACAATCTATAATTTTGTCATCCTAATTTTCCATAGTGTAATTTGACTATGTTGGACATCTATTGCATGTCTGTCTGTGCTGGGAGCGGCATCCCTCCCTGTTGCTCCTACAGAGGATTCTTCCATTTGCTCCCAGTAAGAAGGTTTTTTTTGGGGGGGGGGGGGGGAGTTTTTCCCTCCACCAAATCAAGGGTCTAAATGCTCAGACATACTTTCTGGCTTCCGCGTCCACGGACAGCTGCGGACTTGTACAGGTCATGCCGACTCGCACACAGTTCCATTCATGATACAATTGAGGAGCCGTGTCAGTCTGGTGTTCAGCGCATGCGGATTTCCCAATCCACGCTCCACTCCAGTTGGTGGTGGTACTGCACAACAACGTTGTCTACCAACCGCCATAAATGTCAAGAAGAAGCAGCATGTACATTAGGAGAGAAAATGGCGACCTTCACAAAAGCAAGAAGAGCGAGCGCCTGTGTTTGTTGTTTTTGGCTGAACAACAAGAAAAAAGGCAAAACGTGAAAAGTTCCACACCATTTGGCTTCAAAAACGTGGCTGATGGCGGGTCTCCTCGCACACCTGTCTTCAAAACAAGCATCCATTTGTTATCCGGAGCATGGGCAGTCATGGGCAGTCATGGGCACGCTTGCAACACGTAAAGTTTGCGCGGTCACAAAATGTGGGCTGTGCACGGATGTCTGCCTACGGGTCACGTGGACCAAAGTGAACGTGGACATTATGAAGCAGGCTTAAGGATAGAGGGTGTTGTAAGCTGTACATATTGTAAAGCCCCCTGAGACTAATTGTGATATTGGGCTATATAAATGAAATTGAGTAGAAATGACAGTAGTAGTGGCAGTAGTATGTAGTGTCCATTTGTCTGACCTGGTCCTTAGAGAAAGCCATAATGTAGGCTAGCTTCTTCCCCCAGCCAACTTCATACAGCAGAGGTTTATCGCAGACGTTCTCACATGAGTCACAGTGCATCCAGCGCCGCTGACAGGGGGAGTAAATCTCGGTCCACACATGGTCTGTAACAAGGCAGAGACAACAAAGCTGATTTCCATTTAGCCTTTCACACACTTTATACACACACTAACATAACTCACGTGTGAATCTACCAATACATATCAGTATTCAATATCTCAAATTTGTTTTATTTTATTGGACCGAAAATGTAAAATGTGTTCAGCATTTGCACAGAATTCTGTTCTTGAAGGCAGAGGGCGAAACTGTGAAATCGTATGTAGACCATTACAAAACACTTAAAAAGATGAGCGTACAAGTTGATTCTTGACCTTGGGAATAGGTCAAGAATTACTATAAGACTTCTGAAACTTGGGCAAATTAATGTATTTATTTTTAGGTAAACAGGCGAGGGGAGGCTGGTTTCACTGCAGGCCAACAGCCCTGAGGCTGCAGAGTACAGCTCTCCCACGCCACCCTGAAACTGATCTCTGCTGAGGTATCTGTTAGTCCATGCTTTAGCTTGGAAACATCAGTTTGAAAAACAATCTCAACTCAAGCTCCTGTAATTAATGATAATCTTTATTATCGATTAATCTACTGATTAACTGTTGTGTCTATCAAATATCAGAATAGAGTAAAACAAAATATGACCATTATATTTTTGCCACAGCCCAAGGTGACATCTTCAAATGTCTCGTTTTGTCTGACCAACAGCCAAAACCCAAAAATATCCAGTTTACCATCTGCTGATCAAAATAGTCGCAGATTAATTTTCTGCAGATCGACCAATCGATGAATCAACTAATCTCTGCAGCTCTATCTGTGGTAACCGAACCAACTAAATGACACAGCAAACTCCATTCGCTGATGAAGACAGTGATTTGTGGGTGAAAGCTCCTGAAAAGGCTACTGAGCAGATCTTGAGTTGAGATTTCTTTTGTTACTCCTAGCCAACAACATCTCCTCCGGATATGTCAAACACAGGTGCGTGAGTAAAGTGCTGCTTTTCAATCAGTGAGTGATGTCAGAGCCACACCTGTCCATCACGTTCATACCTGTGCTGTCCCAGATATATCTGGCCTCAAGGCCCAGGGCTCTGCAGCACAGTGTGAAACAGTTAGCCCACTCCCCACAGCGCCCCCTCCTGGTTTCAAGTAGCTTCTCAGGATTGTTATATCTGGTATTAACAACACAGAGAAGAGGCATACGAAATGTACATCAATGAAAGCAATCCATTATTCTCCTTGTATGGAAGTAAATCTGTCTCACCACTTTGAAAATTTTACGCCATTGAATTTCTAGCATTCAATTGTTTTGCATTGAAACTGTTTTCTGAATTTGTTGCCTCTGAATTCATCTCTTCAAATTTTCACTCGCTCACAAATTCAGAATCAAACATTCAAGTTTTAAAAAATTCCAAGTTGCTCAAATTCAGATCCCAAAATCTGAGGTACAATCATATCCTCATTGCATTATCTTGTGTTTTGTGGTGAATATCATTCATACTCTTCATCACTACCAATGTTTACATTTGTTAACTGCAAAATAAAAGTCTGTGATTTGACAATGACATGTACAAGCTGGATGCAAATCACAGCCTAACTTTCTGCACCTCAAAAACTGGTCCTAAACGCCCTCACTGCAGCTCACACACACACACACACACACACCTGGGGAATCTGGTAGCGAGCCCGCAACTCTGACAGTAGTGGTTCTCCACTTGCTGGGCTCTCCAGCGGAGGTCATCGGTGGTTGGAGTGAGGGAGCTGGCATTCTGGGTCGGGCCTCCGCAGTGGCTGCAGGGCAGACAGTCCACCCAGGTGAAGAAGTCCTGTTTGAACCATCTGAGCAACTCCAGCACCAGAAAGTCTTCTATTCCAAGGTTACATTCTGCAAAGGTGAAAGCAAGTCAGTTGGTCCCTCACTGTCACAGGAACACAGATATACAGCAGATCCTTTTGAATGAGTGAGGGGGCTTCACCTGGATCAGCCTCTTTCGCCTCCCCCAGCTTGTGTTGGGCAGCGGAGGACAGCTGCTGGTAGGGTATGGAGTTCCTGGCTTTCTGCTGCAGCTCAGGGTTTTCATATTGCATCACGTGGTCAAAGTTTGACTGGAGAGTCATAAAGAAGCTCATACTGCTCTCCTGGCAGAATAATGAAAAGTAAGGAAATGTTGTATTTAACTCTTTTTTTTAAAAACATGGCAGTTGTCAGCGCTATTAATATTTTCTTTGCTCCCACCCCTTGTCTTAGGAAATAAAAACTGAAACAACATCTCAAAATAATAATAGCACAGACAGGCAAAGCATTACGAATGTAACATGTAATTTAAAACCCTAAATATTAATGTTTATGAAATAATAATTTATCACTATAGCCAGTGCTGCAGGAATCAGTCCTAATAGCCAGAAATGAGTTAGCATTTTTGCTAACTCAAACTTTCTGAAAGGCTTTTGTAGAAAAATTACAAGTTGGAAGCTTAGTGGTGGTGACGTTGAAGTCATGTGACCGTGGTGTAGTTCCTTTATAGCCTAACGTTAACTTTTCACTTCTGGCAATTGCATTTACGCTTCAAAAACCATAAAAGTTGTGTTCATTTGTGAAGATTATCTTGCTGAACAAATCGTGTAAGTATCATAGACTTTTGTTTGCCACAGAGCTTAATTTCTGTAATAACCCAAAAGCCAAAGGGAGGGAACCAGGATTATGCCAACTTCTGGGTTGGCCTACAAAAATACCTCATCCCTGCAGCAATCTTTTCACAAATTTGAGACGGAATTAGCAATTTATGGCAAACAGAAAGCTCATGCGACTGCCACTGAGCACTACAAATATAAAATAGATCAGACGGCAATAAGATCAGGTGTCCGACTGCTGTAACCAAATCAATTGCATGATGACACTCATAGGTCGGCTACTAGTTCACTGTTCATTCACAAGTTCCCACTCTTGCATTGTAATCATTTGCTGCTTTTCTCTGTTTTACATTAATTCCTACAGTCCCTAATGATATCAAAAGAAAATGTCATTCTAGCTACTCTTATCAGATCTCAATGTAACAATAAAGATTTAATCTACTGTTCCAAACACCTGTGGCCACATTATAAATGTTGCATACACACAAATCAGGGCTTCAACATACTCTTAGGGAGTTTAGGTGTCTTTAGCCTCCCCCGTGACGCAGTGATATTATAGCTTTAGATATGTTCAATCAAAATTTCTGCCATGTAAACCAGGACTGAGCACATCTTTACCAAGGATGATGGCTGTGGGGGAGGTGCTGTAACTGGCTGGCTGGAGGCAGCAGCTGAACTCTCTGGAGGAGGAGAGGTGGAGGCCACAGCAGCCTGAGTGGCAGGTTGGACAGGCGGTCCTCCACGTAGCCTCCGGTCCCTCTCTGCTGCTATTGATTCCCTGATGCGCTTCAGCTGGTCCACTGATGCAGACTTGGGGAACAACAGGTGGGTCTCAGCCTGAAAAGAGGTGACAAAGTTATAACATTTCCTCTCAGATAGGCAGCCAAATAGGCCTTAGACAATGAAGCAACTGATACAAGTGGAATGCTGCTTTTACTACTGTAGGATCCTGGTAGTTACTTATTAATTACCTCCTCAAATCCCATCTCAAAGAGACATTCTACAGCACCTTTGATGGGCAACAGCTTGGTTGAGAAAGTAGGATTTCCTATGCGGATGGATCTGTACTTTTCCTCACTGGGATACCTGTTGGGAGGAAGGCCACAATACGTGGAAGTAGAGCTGTCCTCGAGGCTTTTCAGAATATTATGCACCAACCAATGAGTTATGCGTTCATAAATGACAAGCACAAACAAATGGGAATTATTAGGCAACCACTGACGTCGTTTGTTGTACAGACGTGGCAGTCATATCCTACCTACATTTACATACATACCCGCTTCATCTTTGCGCAAAAAGTGGGCATTTTCTTGCACCCATATATCATGCGCTGCTAATGACAGAAGAGGAACTGCTTCCTTGCGAGTAATAGTTGTGCCGAATTAGCCGGAACGCCCTGACTCATGTATGTCAGGATATGCTGATACACAGGGATAAAAGAAAATGCCAGTTTGGTCCGACGCTGCGTGCAAACCGCAACAACGGCATACGTTGGGGCTCAAGTGAGGCTAGGCTAGGCTAGGTTAGCTTTACCGGCGCTTAGGCTGCCGATGACACGATGTTAGCTACTGTTGGATTTATCTGTACTGTAACGTTAGCTAGCACATCACATCCAGCAAACCTTGCTGCGGTGTGTTGCGCTGTTAAGTTTCCAACTTTACCTTAAAATGTTGTCCGCGTATGTTAGTAACAGCTTGGCGGCGTCTAGAAACACGTCATTTGAATTCTCAAACAATGCTGTAACTGCTGGCGACACAGCCATACTGGTATTTCTTGTACAAACTGAAGTACCTCCCTCTTTTGGGCAGCTAATGCTAATAGTGCAGTTTTAGCAAATTGATGTTATGGGTCCTGGGTGTAGCTGACCGTTCAACGCCTGAACGCGTGTTCGCAGCTTTAAAAACATTGCATATAATTGTATTTTACCCTAATTGTGTTTGGTAAAGCACTATTATCTGTTTTCTTCCTTTATCGGTTCAATTAACTTTTTTTTTTATGGAATATTTGCTTGTTAAACGAATCTGGCGTTTAAAAATGCTACCTAAAAATTCGCTGCGTTCAGATTCACGAATGGGATCGTTCTCTAGTTTCAGGAGCGTTTTTTCAGCTGACAGATACCTTTGAAGTTGTGCTCGGCCGGGTCTGGAGGACATTTCACCGTTGGTTTTGTGTATTTTTTCCACTGATATTAAGAGGGGTTGACCAAAGCTACACGCTAGCTGTGTCAAACGTGACAGCGATGCACAGTATGTTCGCAGTATCACTATCCTGTTGGACCAAACTTCAGCTGAGGCCACAGAACACGAGGACACTTCTTCAACAGGGCGTCTGTGTTTGTCCAAGCCAAGATTCCAGGCACCACAGCTCTGGAAAGCACAAAAGGAGGGTTGTTATCACTGGCATAGGGTTAGTGTGTCCTCTGGGCACAGGGACTGCACTAGCCTGGGATCGCCTGATCAAAGGCCAGAGTGGGATTGTTGCTCTGGACTCAGAGGAGTACAACACTGTTCCCTGTAAAGTGGCAGCACTGGTACCCAGGGGGAACGAACAAGGTCAGTTTAAGGAGGAGAGGTTTGCCTCTCGCGGGGAGATCAATGGCATGTCATCAGCCACTGTAATGGCGCTGGGAGCTGCTCAGATGGCTCTGGAGGACTCGGGGTGGCACCCCAAAACCCCAGAGGAACAGCTCAAGACTGGGGTGGCTGTTGGCATGGGCATGGTGTCACTGGATGAAATAGCTCGCACCTCCATTGCCTTCCACGAAAAGGGGTACAACAAAGTCAGCCCCTTCTTTGTGCCTCGCATCCTTGTCAACATGGCTGCTGGGCACATAAGTATCAAACACAAACTGAAGGGTCCCAACCATGCTGTGTCCACAGCGTGCACAACAGGGGCACATGCTGTAGGTGACGCCGCTAGGTTCATTGTCCACGGGGATGCGGTTGCTATGGTGTCAGGGGGAACGGAATCCTGTGTGGGGCCTCTGTCAGTGGCCGGCTTTGCCAGGGCACGCGCCCTCGCCACCAAATGGAATGACAACCCCACGCAGGCATCGAGACCCTTCCACCCAGAGAGAGAGGGCTTCGTGATGGGCGAAGGAGCGGCGGTGCTCCTTCTGGAAGAGCTGGAGCACGCAGTGAAAAGAGGAGCCAGGATCTATGCAGAGGTCCTGGGCTATGGGCTCTCAGGGGATGCCAGCCACATCACCGCACCTACTGTAGATGGAGATGGAGCGTTCAGGTGACTCATTTGAGGGGTTTTTTTTTGTTTTGCATACAAGAGTCAACATATTTTGTTTACATTTAAACCAAATGATGCTTTCAAAAATGGCATAATGTATTCCACAAAACTACTATTTAAGCTGTGGTTTCCAACCTGGGGATTGGGGCTGTTGATAAATCAGAGGGGGGTGGGGGGGTCACACAATGATGAACAGAATAGGAATGATGACAAAAACACATCGTTGCTCCACACAATCATGTTTTTTTCATACTTTTGAATTTCAAATATTGTTTCTCATTTAAGTTAATTTACTTTGCTGAAAGAACTCCAATTAGGCAAGAAACACAAACAGGAAGGTTGGAAACAAACCCCCAGGTTAGTCCAATCTATGTAGAAGAGAAAACAAAGGTTAATTGAGAAAACATTCATCACAGTTTAGAGACCCCCCCCCCTTCTGAGTTCAGCCATTGTGTGCTGTTGTGGAAATTGCCTGTAATCACTCAGCATAAGTGGAATAATACACAAACACTGATAGGTTGAAGGTTAAAATATACAAGAATATATCAGAGACCATACCTTCACACAGAAGTCAAAGGGAAGAAAAATATCTCGCTTTTTATAGTTTTTGAGCACAAAAAGGAACCGCGCACAATCTGCCCTGTGCTCGCTCACACACACAGTTTACCCTACAGGAAACGTCCAGGCTTTAGCCGAGTCAGATTACTTTCGCAGTGTGCACAATAGAGTGGGTCAGAGTAGGTCACTCTCAATAATGTTTATTTTGATACAAACATGTTCAACGTTACAAAGCTGCAATAAGCAGGAATTATTCTTTACCTGTGTGAGCTCTGTCTTTCCAGGTGCATGTCTGCAGCCCTCAGCGATGCTGGCGTCTCACCAGCAGATGTGACATATGTGAACGCTCACGCCACATCCACACCTCTGGGCGATGCTGCTGAAAATGCCGCCATCAAGAGGCTCTTCCAGCAAAGCACGGAGAGTCTGGCTGTGTCCTCCACAAAGGGAGCCACGGGACATCTGCTCGGGGCCGCAGGGGCCCTGGAGGCAGCGTTCACCGCTTTGGCTTGTTACTACGGGGTCCTGCCCCCGACCCTCAACCTGGACCGCACAGAGCCAGAGTTTGACCTGAATTATGTTCCCTGCACAGCGCAGCTGTGGCGGACCCAGGGTCGACGGGTCGCCCTCACAAACTCATTTGGCTTTGGAGGCACCAACGCCTCGTTGTGCCTTGCCAGCATCTGATGAGCAGTTTGCATTCTTTAGTTTCACTGACTGAATATATGATGATCATTTTACACCTACTGGTTGTTCGTGGGAAGTTTAATATCAAGCTTTAAAAGTGAAATGATTAAACATTCTGAGGAAAGTACTAAATCCTTGTAATATATATTGTTATTGATAGGTATTTTTATATGAAAAGGTCAAATGTATAAATAGTTAATGCCAGAGTAAAGTGTTATGGTCTCCATTTGGAAGAGCAGTCAGGCTCTTTTTGGAGGCTTGTGTGGCTCTGCTCACCAGTATTATTGTTAATGTTTGTGGAAAGTAACACTTGACCCTCAGTCACTGCCACCGTCGAGATGCTGTAGAGCAAGACTCCAGTGGAGCAGCTCTCTTGGCCTTCATCTGCTGGACGAAAGCTGCCAACTGCAATCCTTGAACTAAGACAAGGGTAACTTGTCATCTAGTCCACACAGTACATGACTATTTGTTTATCATATGACCAAAAGTTCACAGCCAGGTCATGTGATGCCCCCTGAACCAGCTCCATTCACTGAATTGAATGCTGTGGAATGTGGCTGAAAGCTCTGGATCCTATTAAGTGGACCTGTGACCTTTGGTTCTCTTCACTAAATACTGGTCCGACAATATTGACTCTAATAAGCTCTTGCACACAATAAAGACTTATTGACAGGTGTATAGGATCGAAAAACAGATTTACTTTCTTATCAGACTTAATATCCTAAAATGTGAGTGTTTTTAGGTATTTACCATTTCTCTACCAGAATTAAATTCCTGTCAGTGTGGAAAAGCCATTAAACTATTGTGTTGGGAGTAAAATATTGCAATGAAGTGAATAAATAAAATGTGAAAAATAACGACAATTTTCCAGACATTTTTGGCGGCAGTAAAATGTACTTAAAGTATCAAAAGTGAAAGTACAAAATGTTTCTGCAAAGAAGTAGACAGGACAGTGTAACTGATCATTTATATCTGACATTAGATTGTTACTACTGATTGTTAGAGTGGCATTTTATTGCTGTAGTTGCTCACGGTGAACTAGTTTTAACTAACTCAGGGAGTTTAATTCGGTGATTCCCAACCTAGGGGTTTGGGCCCCCTCAAAGGGCCACAAGATAAATCTGAGCGGTCATGACTTTTGATACATTTTTCTACTTTTCTCTAATATTTGCTTTTTTTTGTGGATTATTTGACCTCTTTTTGCGTTGAACAGTAATTTAAATGGAACCTTCCCAAAGAGAGAAATGTCTCTTTGGTGGAACTGCCAACAACTCAGACAACTGAAACATGCCCAAGAGGTTAGGAATCACTGGTTTAATCTTTAATGATGTGTTGTGTTTTATCAGCATATCATACTTTTTCATGTAAAATGTTGATCCAAAAAATAGCTAGTAGCTGTCAAATTAATGTAGTGGAGTAAAAAGTACAGTATTTCCCTCTGAATTGTTGTGGAGCGAAAGTATAAAGTAGCATAAGAAAGAACCTCAAAAATGTACTCTTATTACTTTCCACCACTACGTACAGGTAAGATCCGGTCCCTATCCCTACTGTAGTGTATGTTAAATTGAGCTCGACATCACTGTGAGACAGACATTCCCAGTATTCCAGCAGGTGGCGCTGGCTCACAGCAAGTCATGCTTGTTGCCTTCATGTACACTTCCTGTACAGTTTACATTTTCAGCTGACACCTTGGTCCAACAGGGAAATCCATCACCACATTTACAAGCATCCAAGGTGACTGAGGTCAAAGGGCAGCGCTTTGTGCTGCTCATATTATCCTCACCTGACCTTAGAGCAATCATGAAATGTCAAAGTGCTCTGAAGAAAAGTACCAATGGATACACAGGAGGCTTTTACATCCATTGGAGTTAATTGAGAGGAAATCATCCAATGGAAGAGGTTGATTTGAATAATTGTATTAAGAACATAATGACTGTTAATTGCCTGCTGTTAGCTTTACATATTTTTAGCTTTTATATCTAACCTGTGTTTCCTTTAAAGAGGAACCCAGACTCCGAATGGCACTTAGGAAATAAGTGGTCCTGCAGCTGTGTGCAGCTGACTTAATAACAACCTTGAGTGGCCATACGGAGCCTCTTACAGGATGGTAGAGGAAGAGAGAAACTGGTTTTACTATAAAATAAGTGGGCCGACATTAAACAAGACTAAAGGCTCACTAGCGAGCCGGCTCCTACAGCCTGCAGTGTCCATTTTCTTGGAGCCTTGATGATGTAGCTTGACATTTTGGGAAAGTACACATTTAGCTTTCTTCCTGCGAGTTCAGTATGAAGATCGATGCCAGTCTCATGTTTGTATGTATGGAGCTGGACCCAGGAGACGAGCTTAGAAAACTCCACAGCACAACTTTTAAGTCACTATTCCTTATTTTCCGGCCTACTATTACAACAGCAATGATTGCAATGCAGAGGAATGACCTTCCTGGAGTGTAAGCAAGGATGTGTTATGTGCTGCAGTCCAAGGTGGCGCCCATTCACTTGAATGAATATTGCCTGCTCAGTTCATACAGTAATGCTGGATTCACGTGCTCCTCGGATGGCATTTCGGAAGAGCTTTTAATGTGGAAACAACATGGCCGCTACAAAGAGGATGTGTTGTATTTTATTGCTCAGAGCATTTAAGCCAAAAAGCGTTTGCTTCGGTGTTGTGCAGTTCACTACACGTGCACAATAGTGTGTATCTACCTGGCCCCACCCACTCGGCCCATTGACTTTACATTGGGATTATATCTTCACCCATAAAAAGCCTTTTCTGGCCTTGGAAATGTTTTGCAAATATAAAACATTCATGGTTTAATAACTCATAATACAAAGTGTAATGGATGACCTTGGTTGTTCAAGGAGACCTGTCAACAGTCCTCCAAACTGACTGAGGTCAAAGGTCAGGGCTCAGTGCCATTCATATCATCCCGGGCTGAGCTTAGAGAAATCATGATATATCAGAGTGCTTGGAAGAGGAATGCCAATGGAGAGACTCAGGAGCCTTTCACAACCATGCTTTATTAATGCATAACAGAAAGTGTAATGATTGACCTTGTTTGTTCAAGGCTTTATTATCTTTTCAAGTTTTATTTTTCTTAACTGTTTTATGGCATTCACTTCTGTAATCTTTCTTGTAAAGCACTTTGAACTGCATTTCCTGTATGAATGGTGCTATATAAATAAAGTTTATTATTATTTTTATTATTACACCGTGTAATTACAGCTTGATCTGTCACATGATGCACACTGGCACCAAGAGACTTTTTTTTCCCATAGACTTACAACACTGTGAAAGAGACATCTGTAAGTCAGCAGATCTTTTTTTTTTTTTTTTGTGGTACATCAACTTCCTTTGCTTATTTAAATCATTATATGCTAAAAGTTGTCATATTCACAAATAGCCAAATCCAGAGTTATCAGAATCAGAAACGGGTTTATTGCCAAGTAGGTTTTTCACGTACAAGGAATTTGCTTTGGTGTTGTTGGTGCAATAAAAACTGAATATAAAAATAAGTGAAATCAGACAAAGTAAATAACATATGATAAAATAAAGATAGAAAACAAACTTTACAGTAATATGGATATTACAGCTGTACACATGTGCAAGTGAGTGAGCCCGAGACCGAGCAGTTGGGAGGCGGGGCTAAATGAAACGCTTGCTCTATGGGCTGTACGACGCGGAAGCTATGCAATTGATCTGTGTCATTTCATGCCCACACACTGAGCAACTTTCATAGGAATGAACTGGGCCCCGCTTCCGACGCTGCATCCACTTCTCTTTATTTATCCACGAGTACTGCAGTTGTAGCGGTCAGAAGAAGCGACAATGAGTCCATTTCACACTCAAAAATGTGACAGGCCAATACAAAGTTGAGATTTATGCTGTATCTGGAGCATTTTCAAACAGTACTTTTCAGTTTTACAAGAGAAAAACTTCAAGGATCAGGACTAACTGGTTCCTTTGGCAAATGTACATGTAGTGAACTTCCCCACCTGCAATAAATAGCAGCGCAGAGCCACTGCTAGTAAGCATCTGAGGCTAAAACTGGTTCAACATTGGGGCGTCGTCTGCCAACTCCCTGCTTCGGCTGTTCAATCGATGCAAGCGCACATATCTGGTATATTATTTTGTAACGTAAACAGCGTTCTGCTATTTACCTCCTAATCATCGAGGAAATGATTGTCACAGTGATCACCAGAGTTGTAAAATCTTGTCTCGTAGAAAAATAGACCAAGGCCCTTCTCATGTGAGTTGATATTGTCCTTCAGTCCATATTCCTATACTCCCAAAGTTACAATTAATCAAATGACCACAAACCTGGCCCTTACCCACTGTGCCCAGTTGGTAATCCAGCATTGCCTCTGGTGAGTATGAATGTTCTAAGTGAATTTCATGTCAATTAGTTTATTACATTACAAGCTTTCTTGTGTATTAGAGGCTATTTTGGCCTTGATGGTGATGCTTGAGTAAAGATCATGGTGTCACTAAAAGTATTAGAATTCATCCTCTGGTGACCATGAATATTCACAGCCAATGTCACGGAGCAAGCCAGACAGTTTAGTATATAATGTGGTGATCATGGAAAATATTTGAAATGATAGTGTTGCCACGGTAAAAGTCAAAGGGTCATCAAATCATTATCATTCATATTCTGGGGACCACGAATATCCATACCAAATATCATGACAATCTGGTGGAGATATCCTTAGTTGGACCAAAGACAGATCGAGAAACCAATTAACTAATATCACCATCTTTAGACACTGCAGCTAGTGGACAACAAAAGCATCCAGTAACATAGATGTACTCATAATTTTGTAGATTATTCCACAGACTAATTCTAATTTTGCTCTCACAATATTCCTTCGTGGTGCTCACAACACCTTTCTGGTTTGATGCCTTTTATGTATTGCATGTAGCCAATTTATTTTACTAATCCCTGGTTCTGAAACCTGTCCTGTATATGGCAAGTTTGGACCTCAGCTCTGTTTTTTACTTGATGAATAATTGTACTGTCATGACTGAATTTAATAGCATGATGTAAAGCCGGGCCCAGATGATGAATTACTGTACTGGGGAATGTCTTTCCAGACCCATTTTTAGAGATTACGTTTTATTAACTCCTCTGGATGTCACATCCAGCTAATGAATAAATCAATTATTCATCCATTTTTTAATTTGAAATAATTTGACACGTATAAATGAGATGCGACAAGTTTTTTTCTTTTGGCTTTTTTTGCGGGTTAGAAAGGAAAGCCCGGCATCTTCATGGGGAATGTTTTGGCCTCAGGATTTACACATCAGTCTCTCTGTCCAACCCTGGCCTGTTGCCCTGATGCATGTGTTGGTGTTTTTCAGCAGCATCTCAGCTTTGCATCACTGAGCATCAAGAGCTGACATGCACCGTTGTTTTGTTGTAGAAGTGAATGGACGTTCGGTACATGCCAAAATATGTTACAGCACTGAACAGCATGTGCACACTCAAGGATGAAGACTTTACAGCAGCACTGCATCATGAGAGCTAAGTGTGCTCATTCCACCACTCCATATTAATATGGGCAGGAACTATTGATTCCTATTCCTGTAACGATGATGAGTTGGTGGTGCATGTTATTCCTTCTTCTCCTCTTTTTTTTTCTTTTTACATCCCTGCCTCCTAATTAGGAACTATCCAAGCTGAATTATGATCACCATGGCAACAGAGTCAGCATGCATTCCCTTTGATATCACCCTGTCCCACATGGGGCACAGCTTATCACCAGGTTCTAAAATTAGACCTCCTCTCTCTCTCTCTCTCTCTGTGGCACATACTGGATGGACTTCATTCCTCCACTGTGACCATTATTCAGGTCCTTTTGTTCAAGTATGGAATTTCTGGAATTGACCCTGGATGTTACAGTAATACTCTTTGTTATACACATTATATCGCAATTGGATTTATACACATCAGCCCCAAGGTTGGGACACCCTAAATGGTCTCTGGGTAATGTTGAAGGGTTGCATTGTTTTAAAGGGTCACACACCAAAAAGGTTGGGAACCATTTTCTTGGACTATGCCAGGGGTTTTGGATGTTTCAGTCGATTCATTAGCAGCCACGAACAGTTTACACTGCAGCTGCTGCTGCTGACCTTTTCCCAAAGAATCACAGATCTCTTGCCTTTTACAGGGTGGCACCTGAGGTTGATTCCGGTTTCCTCATATATAAACAGACTCACTGGGTCTTTAGACTTTTAGCACTCTTTTAGCACTTTGTTACAAAAATATAAAGGGCATTCGTGTGTTATATGTTGCTCTATTGGTGAGAGGATGAAATATGATCCATGAAGGCACGTTTGAGTAGTAGATACATGAGTCTGACGGCTTATCAAACACCCAAATGCAGCATTTTATCATAGCATGAGACAGGATTTTACAACTCAGTGACAATCACTTAATCCTCCATCGTGGCAATCACCAGGTGAGCAGTAGAAATACACCGATCACCCATAACCTTCTGAGCACTGACAGGTGAATTGAAGAACACTGATTATCTCATTACCATGGCACCTGTCAGTTGGGAGGATATATCAGGCAGCAAATTAACATTTTGTCCTCAAAGTTGATATGTTGAAGCAGGAAAAATGGGCAAGTGTGAGGATGTGAGCGACTTTGACAAGGAACCAAACTGTGATGGATAGACGACTGGGTCAGAGCATCTCCAACACTGCAGCTCTTGTGGGGTGTTCCCGGTCTGCAGTGGTCAGTATCTACCAAAAGTGGTCCAAGGAAGGAGAATCGCTGAACCAGCAACAGGGGCGACGGACTCATTGATGCGCGTAGGGAGCGAAGGCTGGCCCGTGTGGTCCGATCCAACACAAGAGCTTCTTGTAGCACCTCTGTCCTCACCCTACTGCATACAGGGAAGATGCAGTACTGATCAATTATTGGAGTGAGACAAATTTGGTATTCTGGACTAGTGTCAGAAGATGATAAATTCTACAGGAGGCAGACAAGACTATACAACATTCAATGACCATACAAGATGCAAAACTGTGAAGCAATAACTTGTATTTTAGAAAACACAGAAAAAATAAATAAAAATAAAATAGTTAACTTGCTTTAACAAGTCTGTTTACCCTGAGTTCAACTCAGTAAATAAGCATTTCAGTGTCGGCTTCAATAACAGGTGAGTAATAATGCTGGCTCTGATACAAAGGTGTCAGAACACACAGAGCATCACAGCTTGTTGCATATGGGGCTGCGTAGCTGCAGACCAGTCAGGGTGCCCCATGCTGACCCCTGTCCACTGCTGAAAGCGCCTAAAATGGGCACATCATCATCAGAACTGGACCACGGAGCAATGGAAGAAGGTGGCCAGGTCTGATGAATCACGTTTTCTTGATATCAGGTGGATGGCCGAGTGCATGTGTGTTGCTTACCTGGGGAAGACATGGCACCAGGAAGCACTGTGGGAAGAAGGCAAGCGTGTGATGCTTTGGGCAATATTTTGCTGGGAAACCTTGGGTCCTGCCATTCATGTGGATGTTACTTTGTCCAGGCCTCAATGGGTCAGAGCTGTTTTGGCAGCAAAAGGGGGACCTACA
>JAVQJF010035286.1:0-15964 GCA_036023855.1 Gadopsis marmoratus | reverse complement strand
CTCTCCTCTCCCGCCCTCTCCCTCTCCTCCCTCTCTCCTCCCTCCCTCTCCTCCCTCTCCTCTCTCTCTCCCTCCCTCCCTCTCCTTCTACGGGGGGACAGATGGGAGGAGACGCTTTCCCTGCAGAGGGGTTTACGGTTACCGAGAGGAACAAAAAGAAGGGCACCGCTCAGAGACTCGGTCACGGATCCGTTCACTCAGTGCGATTTTTCATAACGGCACACCGACCTTTCCTTTTCTCCCGGTGTTCCCGCATCTTGGCTTCTTTCTACCTTTCTTTCTTTTTTTTTTTTTTACATGGAGGCGGAGCGAAGCATCAACCGAGGAGGTCTGACTGAAAACAGTGTGTGTGTGTGTGTGAGAGAGAGAGAGAGAGCGTGTGAGTGTGTGTGAGTGTGTGTGTGTGTGTGTGTGTGTGTGTGTGTGTGTGTGTGTGTGTGTGTGTGTGTGTGTGTGGAAACGACTTGGATTTAAACCTTACCGAATGATCCTGCAATGAGCCTCACTGCCCGGGTTGATGTGCTTGTCTGGCCCCGGGGGGCAGCCTACTAAAGATGCGGCTGGTAACGTGGGCACCTGTCCTGGTTCCACACCGGCTCGGTTCGTCCCGGTAGACTGATCCTGTCCGGTGCTGCGGTGTCCACAGGGGCCACCAGAGTGATTCTTTTTTCTTTTCTTCATTCATTTTAAACTGGATCCACCAGCAGCAGCCTGACAGATGGATAACTACTCTACTTTGCAACGTAAGGCAACGCACATTGACACATACCTGCTGCAGCATCCAGTCTGTTAATGGTGGGCATCCCCTAATGAATAATCACATTAATATTGATAAGGACTCTGGTTTTCATTGTGACCTTATTTTTATATCCAGAATGTCCTAAATATATGCTGTCATATGTATATATCTAGGGTTAATACATGATTTCCCATGCACTGCCATGACCGTACATCCTTAATTAGCCTAGTGTCATGCGACAAATTTAATGGCATTATTTAATACTTGCGGCAATATTGCTACTGAGCAATACGATTTCTTAATTAAAAAGCCCCTTTCCACCCTTTCAAAGACCCTCTTCCTTTCATGCTCTGTGATGAGCTAATGAAACAGCCATGACTGCAGGAGGGGGGAGGGCGATGGGGGGCGTGTGTGAGGATGATATATGATGCAGTGTCATACACCCTCTATACCCTCCTGTCGCGACATGCATGGCCCCCAGCCGTTCTGCTTCATGCTCCCATATCACGCACAGACACAAACACACCTGTTAAATCCAGCAGCCTGAAGGTGTCGTGGTGTATTAGCCCGTCTCACCCGTCATTCAGTCGTATCAGTCAGGTTTGTTTCAGGGCTGTAACGACAAAGGCTGGTTCACCACCCGGCTGAACGCGTTACTGCTGCTGTTGCACACCTGTACAAGGTTAAACCGTTTCATTGTCTGGGTCATAATGTTTGTAGTTGTGTGCTGTATTTTTCCTTTGTCCAGTCTTATCACTAAGCAGCACACATACTGTGTGTCTCTCTGACTTGCAGCCAGGACACTAAAGCAACATGCAACAAGAAGAAAAAAGGGGCTTCTTCTAGTCAAATGGAATATTTAATTACGGTCTTCAATGCAACACATTTCAAAGCTTCTCTGTCTGCATTGCCTCTAAGATGGGTTCTATAAATACCTTCTGTTTTCAGCAGGGCTTTGGGGTCACTGCTAATATATCATTTTTTGCAAAAAGGCCATTATGTGTTTTCAGTATTGGTCTCTTTCTTTGGCATCAGGGAGCACAGCAGTCCAGTCTGCATGCAAACAGATATACATGTAGAGTGATCTGCCACATTAACAGCACGTATGTAGTGCCGCTTTCTTTGTGTGTCCTCGTCTTTCTGTTGGCTGATGCGCTACTTCCTTTTTGGAGGGGCTGCACTTTCAACAAATAATTAAAAACGTATTGGAATACCTGGGTTATCTTAAATGTGTTCCAGTGGTAATGTACAGTGTGGGGGTACTTTATTTAAGTATTTTCATTTTATGCTAATCCATATGTCTGCTCCGCTACATGTTAGAGGGAAATATTCTACTTATCTTACTCTATTACATTAATCTGACATCTGTGGTTAAAATATCCATCTTATCATGTCATTTTTGCCTGAAATTTAATTCTTAAAGTTTTATTTACTTGTGAAAAGTGGAAGGGGAAAATCTGCCAGTGTGGTAGGAAGATTTCAACTGTGTTCAAGATTTCAGTGTCTTCAACACTGATTGTTTCAAGGATTTTCTAAACGGACGTTTGCCATAATTCTATAATTCTAGTGCAGCATCGGTGACCTGCTGCACTGCAAAATAAATGGTTTAGGACTTCATTTTTGACAAAGCGTCTTTATAGATGTAGCACTTGTATAGATCCCGGTAACAGGCTACATAGAGTTGAGGTTTTTTTTTAACACTTAGTGGTAGTTGAAACCATCTCCATCAACTACAACAAAAATGCTGCTTACACATGACTGCATTAGTGATAAAAATCCTATATACTAAGTACATTTTGCTGATAATACTTTTGTACTTTTTAAAGCAGGGCTTGTTGTAATGGAGTACTTTTACACTGAGGTATTACTACTTTTACTGAAGTAAAGGGTCTGAATACCCTGCAGTGGTTCCAGGTATTTGCGGTCTCGTTAGGAAGCTGCTCTGCCAGCTGTTAGAGGCAGTTAGGTTTGTCCATTAATCAATCAGTGCACAGAAAATTAATCAGCAACGTTTTTGATAACAGATTAATTGTTAAAGTAATTTGCTTCAAGCAAAAACCCCAAACATTCTCCAGGCTCTGCTTCTCAAATGTGAGGATTTGTTGCTTTTTGGCCTGGGAACGCTGTGGGATCCCCCAGGAGGAGCTGGAAAGTGTTGCTGGGGAGAGGGGCGTCTGCATAACCCTGCTTAGCCTGTTGCCACCGCGACCCGGCCCCGGATGAGTGGAGGAAAATAGATGGATGGTCTGACGAAAAGATTTTTTGGGTTTTACCCAAAGTGTAACCATTTTAGTCTAGATGTGCTCGCTAGTAAGCCCTTCTATGTTGGTCTAAATTACAGAAGTGCACTTCCAGAGTTTCTGATCCAAGACACGATAAATGCATTAATGTTTCCTCTTCAAAGAGCAAACTGGCAGGCAGATAGAGGAGGAAGGTGGACTCTCTCTGCTGCTCCACTGTAGCTCTGACAGGACACTGCTGTTCCTGCTGCTGCTGCTGATGATGCTGCTGGTTGCCTAGTGACTGTATCCATGAAACCGGCTCCCATCGTCATGGTGATGGGCAAAGGGAAGGAGACCCAGTGAGGGAAGGGGGACAGAGATACCAGCGCATCTGCAGTGTGTGTGTGTGTGTGTGTGTGTGTGTGTGTGTTACGATGATGAGGATTAATTGAGATATTATCGAGGATGACGATGATTATGGCCAATGATTGCAATACATTGGTGTTGTCAGTCTGGTGACACTGATGATGCTGAAGAAGGCGATGAAGAGTCTAGCTGATTTAACTGAATCTTTGTTTAGCCACTTTAGTCTTGTCAGTCATATTCCTATGAAATTATGACCAGAAATGCTCTTTCAGGACAAACTTTGGAGCTTCAAACTGGGTGATAGCTCAGCGTGGAATTGATGTTATTATGTTTCTTAAAATGCTGAGTGTTTGGTTCAAAATGAGCGTATGAGAGAAATATATCCTGCGGAATAGAGCTGCAACTATTAGTTGATTAACACAGAAAATTAAACTGCCACTACTGTAGTTTGATTATCTCTTAATCATTTAAATTACTCCTTAAGCAAAAACATTTTTAAAAGGTCATTCCGGCTTTTCCAATATAAACATGTTCAGTTTTAAGTCATCATAAACTGAATATATTTAGGTTTTGGACTGGTGGCCGGTACAACAACATATTTTAAGGCATCTAATTGGGCTGTGGGAAATTTTTATGTCCATTTGTTTTTACTATTTTCTGACTTTTCTTTGGACCCAACAATAAATAAAGAAAATAATTGTCTGATCAATCGATAAAGATAACAATTATTAGTCACAGCAAATGTTTTACCAGACAGTGATGTCGTTTGGACTGAGCATGACTTGAAGTGTCATACCATAATGTCATACCATTTTGCTACATTTTCTTAAAACCGCCAAATCCATGTGAGAGAACCTTTGCAGGATTTTAGAGAAGCGGAGAGGAGGGAGGAACAGTCAGAAGCATTATCCTGTTCGTCACGTACGGTACTGTAGGTTCACACAGGCTGCATGATGCCGCTCCAAACTGGTCTCTCGCAGGATAAATATATCTCATTCGTTTGGTTAATTTAACTGGTTTAATGTGATTCACATGGGAGCATCCGTTCTGTCGCCTCTCCAATCTCAGTGACAGTGTTGCCATGGTTGCATCATGCACATTGTTCTCTCCAGGGTGACATAATTCCTTGGCTCGAAAAAAAAGAGGTTCTGGATCCTGTTCCTGTGCAGCCGAACAGGGAAATGATTCTCGTTGTGGCATATTTAACTTCATCCAAAGCTAACGTTGCCATTTCTGCTTTGGAGGGTCATTCCTTAGTCAGATTTAGCTGGCATGGAGCAGCCATAAATCTCATTCGGGTGCTTTCGACATCAGAGATTTGACAGAAAATAAGCATTAAAAGACTACTTATTTTGATGAATGTGTAAGTGATTTGTCATGCAAAAAACGTCAAATACTATCCGGTAACAGAACCTAGTTTTGTGAGGATTTTCTCTTTTTCCCTGTTGGACTGTTGGTCGGTCAAAAGAATCAGTTTGACTATTTTCAGACTCTTTAAAGGCCAGATGATTCATTAATATAGGAAATAATGGCTAGAGATTCACCCGCAATGGAAACAATTGTTAGTTGCAGCCCTACTTAAGCCATTCTTTTTGGGGGGTTTTAAGAAGCTTCAGTCGATAGTTTGTTGTTTCTGACACCTGAAAATGTCACCTTGCGTTCTGGGATAACAATATTTAACAGCTTTACGACATTTTATAGTCTAAATGAGGGTAAATGAATCAATAATAAAATAATTACTAATAGCAGCCCTATTTCTTATGTTATTCTGTATTATTATATAACAGTTTGCACTGCATATTCATTGATTTATTCCTCTGAGGTTGCATCATAGCTAAACTAAGAGTGAATCATTTTGACAAGGCAGGAAACAAACTAAAGATGTTATTTCTGCAGCGTTGTTTTACAGGCGTCCTTTAAGAAGCCTGAGACAATCTCCTGTGGCCTCTGTCCTTAAACGTGCTTCCTTTTTTTTTTTTTTTTGAGCAGTAGCCACATTTATGCCCTAAAATGCAAAATGCCCGTTGCAGCAGTGTCACACGATTCCTCAGGCTTCACTTCAAGACTCAGTGTTCACAGCTGTGGCTCACCAGGCATTTCGTTTCTCGTGATGCAGTGATGGGACAGGTCACAGAGCTCCTGGTGTTTCTCTGTCTCAACAAAAAATAAAAAGTCTGCCCTCATCCATCGTGACAGCTACAAGACCGCCAAAGAATCTGGCCTGTCACTGGCAGGATATTGTAGCTACAGCGTGCGCCAAGTTGGGAGTCCGTTCTGAGATAGTGCAGCTTTTCAGGGGTGTATAAAAGAGGACATAACGTGCCTCACTGCTGGTTCACACAGAAGAGGAGACGCTGCTGGTGGCAGGGAATTTGTGCTTGTATGTTGATAATGGACAAATTAACAGTTTGGCAAAAGCCCTGGGAAACCACGTAGTTGTTAAACAACCTGGCAGGACTGTAGCAAGGTGTTTCACACCGTACTGTAGACTCTGTGTGTGTGTCTGGATCGCTGAGTCTTTCACACTCTGTCCAGTGTGTCACACCGGTGTGACCCGGTGATTCTGCTGGATCTGCTTGGTTTGCGTGTGCAGTTTGATTCCCCTCCATGTTGCCTCCGTGTTTTCCTGCTTGCTCAGTTTCAGTCTGGTGGGAACTGGCCTACGACGAGGTCTCTGTTTTCGACCAATGACCTCGTTGTAAATTCCCGAAATGTTCATGGCTCCGCCAATTGGAGAGGTGTTGTCACCGTGTGAAGCTGAAGCAGGGGGATTTCATTCTGTTGTCAGCATATACTGTATCTGGATATGGGTGGAGCTACAGTGTATAAATGATTACATTTTGAAGCAGCATTATGCAAGAATTTATATTTTTTGTGACAGTTTTCGGAGTGCAGTTCACCCGCTCAGACAGCTGTACACGTGCATTTGAAGGATTTCGATTTGCTGGGCTGGCTTATGATCAAAAACTAGCACAAGTGTGCTAACACAGCCAACACAGCCAGACGATACCACACACAGCAGGCCAGCTAATATTACTTACTAGTCCAACAGCAAGAAGGCCAGCTCGGCATCTGTCTCAGAGCCTTCTATTCCTCGAATCGCTCATCAAAAACTGAAAGTCAGTGCGAGATTTGCTCTTGTCTGGCCTCTTGCTCAGTCACTCCGCCAACACCTTCATTGGTCTCTCTGTCATGATGTCCGTACTGAGAATACTGAGCTAAAGCTGTGTGACGTAGCGGCGTAAAGCGTTACCCACTTTTCGCGGGAGAGTCAGCGTGCGATCAAAATGATTTTGAAGCTGTTATATATAACTGCTGTAAAACAGTTGCATAATGTTGCTTTAAATCAAATGAATGGATTTTTAAAAACGGTTTTAGACTCCTGCAGTTTGCTTCCTCCCAGTTTGCATCAAGCGACCCCAGGTGGAGAACCCAACCCACAGGTTGAGAAACCTAAATATTCTCTCTTTTTTTATATGCTCCACTGGATGCTTTACAGTGTAGAGAGACAGGAAGTAGACTGAAGGAACCTGCCATGAACATGTCTCATGAACAAGTCTCATGAACAAGACGTTTCTTGCTCGTGGATTTGCAGAACTTTTGATCTTCCTTTATTCTTAAGACGCTGAGCCCTAAGTTGCCCCTTGGTGTATACGCACTTGGACTTGGTCCCCGGTCGCCGTATTGAAGGCTGACCACTGCTCCATCTGTCCTCAGGAGGAAGGATGGCAGGATGGGATAAATCATCGTGGGATGTGTGAATGTATCCTCATGTTTGACAGTAAAGACCTTAGGGTCCTGTATTATTGGTAAAATAGCACTGACATTTCTGGAAGATGCAGGACTTCAGGGTTTAAGCCCAAAGCTTGTCTGTGGCTGCTTTCATGAACTGACAGCTTTCTGGGAAACGAGTTCTGCCCCATTTTCAGTCATACATCATTACCAGGGCACCTCACTTACCTTTGATCAGCAGTAGTTGACTCATTCCACCGTTCTGTTCAATGAAAACCACAAACCCCGGTCTTTCAGCAGAGCACTGCAGTATCTCACTTCAAGCATAGCTCTAAAATGAGCCGAACGACAGCATTTCAAAAGAAAAAAGAGTTATCCTTTTCTTAAACCCTGTTACACAGAGAAAATAATGAAATCACAAGTTTTTGTTGCAGTGCAAATGTGTTTTATACGGCAGACAAATAGCAAACTGTAATGCTTGGAAAGTCAGTTCCTTCTAGAATACACCTGTACACATTCAGATGTCATTTCTTTTATGTTTCCCCACAAAACAGATGTTGGGATTTTCTGGAAAAGAAAGACTGGAAGATAAATTCAATACTGTTTGTTTTGTGTTTGACGTCAGAAATCAAAAGGAGGAGCTCTCGAGGAGCCGTTTGCTCCTGGGTTCGTCGCGGTGCTCGGTAAACAACTCGGCTATCAGGATGTCAACTACAGATGCTTTCAATTATTCAAAAGTTCAGTACTACTTTCCCAAAACACGTGCCAAGTCCAAACTGATCCAGTAATTCCTGGAGCGGGGATGTAATGTGTGACAGTCTCCCAGGAGATGGGAGGAGGAGGAAGCGGGTCCGTCTGCATCCGGGGCTGGCTGATCCACGTGTTGCCGGGGGCGCCCCAGTCTCCACTTAATGAGACAAAGGCCTGGGCAGCCTCTGGTCTGAGCTCTTCATTAGACGACTCCCAGTACGTCAGCATGTTTGAATGTGAGGGAGAGGGAGAGCAACCCTAAGGCATCCGTTGGAGTCTTTTGAAATCCTCTCATCCGTTTCAGGCTCACAGCATTTAACATGGAGGTAATTTGAACCTATTGAGTCTTTTAACAATGGCCATCTCATTGTGGCAAAAATAACCACAGCCTCCATTAGTGAAAGAGCACAGATGAGGTGGAATAAAAGCAGAAGCACATAATAATAAGTAGCGTCCTCCGTTTCCCTCTTCATTTTGGGATAAATGGAGAAACTTCTACAAAGCAGCAGAGTGAACATCGAGACTTACAGGCAGAGAGGAAGAATGGGCGTGAAGTTGAGTAATCTCTCTAAAGCGACGGCATCTGCCTCCTGTCCTGCTCTGTCTGTCTCAGCTCAGCTGTCACACAGGAAGGGACTGAGAAATGGCTTGTCTCGGTGCACGCTGGGGTCGGCTGCTCTCAACAATGCATCTTTTCCTCTGTAATCACCGTCTCTCCGTGTCTATTTCATTGGGTTATTCCTTAAAGGAGAAGTCTGGCATTTGAGGTTTTCTCTCAAACAGTTTATCTTAAGAAGTCTGAGAATTTTGTCGACCCTCAATCCTAAAAATTCTAATGTAACTGTGACCTGAAAAGCAACGAGTAACTAAAGCTGTGAGACAAAAGTGGTGGAGTACAGAGCTAAATGTACTTAATTACATTTCCCTACTGCTTTGGAATTGTTTTTGGACAATGGAGCTCTATGACATGGAGGTATAAGATATATCAGGCTCTGGCTACACAGACGATACTTAGATTTGTTGACAATAAGAAAAATATAGAATATCACCAGAATTATCCGTTAAATTTACTGCATAGCATTTTACCAACAGTAGCTTTATTTGTTTAAGTCCACCACTGCTCAGCATAGGACTACTGTAGGAGCAGGAGTGGTGTCATCTACTTTTGCCAGATATGGGATGTTCCCACTGGGATCAGAAGAGGAAATGGAGACCTGGCATGATGCCACTTCCTTTTAGGCTCAGAGGAAGGAAAGTCATTATCCATCGCCTCCTTAGAAGCAGCCAGTAATGAATTCTTTGACAGGTAGGAAAGTTAAAAGGATGATGATACTCTGCCTTCTGTGGTCACCTCCTGCCATTTAAAGCCACTTGCTCTTCCCAAAGACGGATGAAAGAAGTGGCTCATCCAACATCAAACCGGACCTTTTTCACAGCAGACATTTCGACATGTCATAAAAGGAAACGCACAGGTGTGAATAATTACATTAATAACTGCATTCCACGTAAATGGACCAGAGCCGTCATTAGAGTTATTAGTCTCCTCTGTGCTTTTCTTGCTGTGACAAGTCAGAGTGTCTGCCGGGGAACGGCTTATTGTTGTGTTCTCATGTCAAGAGGTCCTCTAGATTTTTATATCAGAGAAAAGGAGATAATGCTTTATGATGATACTTGACATTTTGGTGATATTTCTGGCGCCACTCGCTGCTCTCTGGCGCAGAATATCGGCAAATGTCCCACAGAGCTTCGCACCACCGTTCAATCATGTCGTTACCACAATATTACAGAAATGATACTATGTAAAAACCTTATTTTCTCTCGGCAAACAGAATGATGCTCTGTTGAATGACTTTTATCCATTCATGAGTCCCTCTCTGGGATGAGACGTGGTTTAGTCATTTTGTTTGACAGGGTTTACACTGTCCTCGGGCTGACTGCAGGCCCTGATGTGTGGACAACGTTAACAGACGGCTCCACTACACGTGACTGAGGGGAGACCTCAGACCTGTGTGCCTGAGTGCATTACTCTGGTTGCGCGCCCAAAAATCAGCTGACACAGTCACATTATGGGGACTCCATAACGTAAATCAGTCAATTTTAGGGTGAAGATTTGGTTTACGGTTCGGTTTAAGTTGAGCTTAGTGTAGAAGGGTATGGCGAAGGCATGTAGTGGTTAGGTTTAATGTACGTCTCCAGGAACTGAATGCAAGTCAATGTCATGTCCTCTGAAGTGATGATGGAGACTGTGTGTGTGTCACTGCAGACTGTAACTGACGTCCCTGTGTGAACTGAATGTGTGGAGCTGCATGTGACTTTTTGAACTGTGTGTTTTTGTGTGTGTGTGTGTGTGTGTGTTAGAGAGGATTGCTGATTATGAATTTTCCCGTCACAACGCTGTTGTTTCCACCTCTGTAAATCTTTTCCTTCGGTCACTTTACTCATCTGCGTTTGTGTGTTTTTGCATCTAAATCTTGTGCGCTTAATGCATCACTGACTCCCTCGTTCTCTCCAGCTTTTCTTGCCTTCCCCATTTCTCCCCTCCTCTTGTTGACTGCCTCTGTTTCCCTGCAGCGTGCAGTACCTCACTATATGTAGGCCAGCTCCCACAGTGTGGCAGCTGTAGCATGGCGGCCTGTTCTGCAGCCATGAAAACATACAGTCTGCAGATCTTATTTGAGATTCAGTTTTGCTGATGTGTTTCCAGAGTGATCTGATGCATTCGAACATTACGCTTCCTTTACACTGATGCTTTATCTTGAAGACAGTGGTTACCAACCTCTTTGGTTTGTGGCCACTAAACATGAAGTGGTATCCACTTGCAACATCAAGTTCATATATATCTATGTGTTGTGAGCAGTTCTGCCAAAAAGTGATTTTCCCCTCTAAACTTTCTTGATTCATTTTAAGAATTCTTATTGGACAGAAAACAAAAAACTATCCAGCAGTTAACAGGGAAAAGCATTCAGCTGGTGTCGCTACTAGCAACAGATTGTTCAACTGACACTAACTGACAATGACAGAATTAGCATAAATTAGCAGCTGATTGCACTTTATGTTGTCTTAAAGTTCTAACGGGAGGTTTCAGCAGTCGCCATATGAGTCAAATTGACCAAATTATAACAAAAATATTCACCTTAAATTCAATTTTGAAATGAGGGGATATGATCAATGACAAGAAGGAGCAGGCTGGAAGCTGAATTCCTCCTGAGACAAAAGCTCCTGTGTAGATGTAGACAGAAAAGATGAATATTTGGACCTAATATGTGCCTGGCTTGATCATGCAACTCAACAAGGACTGCCGCCAACCAAACTGCTTTTATCTTTATTAACGGCTGTTCAGATCAAAACCATCCTGTGATACATATTTGAAAGGTACCAGTGAGACAATGAAATGCTGTCCAGGAAGTCCAGTTTGAGTTTTAACAGATTATTGTGTTTGAAGGCTCATTAGATGCCAAAAAACTGCACAGGGGGTTTGTTAATACTACGAGACAGAGTTTTAACACTCCGGGAAGCTGCTATACATGTTACCCCTCATTAGCATATTAGAATTCTCCAGTGGGGAAGTTGATGTGGAAGTCTGAACCACAGATAAGGAAGTTAGTTAGTTAAAACATTAGAGGGAGGAAGACAGAGACACAGCGAGAGGTAGGGGGGGTTGGAGGAGTGACAAATGGCAAGTCTGTGTGCAGTCCCACAGCTCATTTGTGGGAATGACGTATTCTTCCTTTTTGTATATTTGCAAGGGTGAAGATTGCTACAGTTGCAGAAGCAAAAAGTTGCACTTCGTTCCTCACTGAGTATGAAATGCATGTAGGACAGTGCATGATTTGCATTCCTTTTTATGCTTTGAGCTGTGAATCGTGATGGTGAAGCTCACCGGTGCATGTGGGAGAGAAGTGTCTCAGCCTTGACTGACTGGCCTGAATTCACCTTGCGATGCCCACGTCGCCGTGGCGATGGCATCGTGTTAGAAACATTTCCCACAGCGCCTCTGTGTCGTGACTAGTGGGCTTCGCACCAGCGTGCTCTCGTGGCGCTGCCTCCTCACTCTGACTGTTCTCCTACCGTCTCTCTCTCTGTCCAGACAGGGAAGGTGCCTCACCTTCACCATCACTCGGCTCTGCAACAAGCTGCGTCTGCTGCATGTAGGAGCTGATGATAACTGATCGCTGGTTGCAATGGATGTGATGTGATGGAACGTCCTCTCCAGTGTAGCTCTGCATGCCCTTCAGGTGAATCAGTGGATTTTACATACAAGGGCTGTGAAGATTAATTTGTACTTGCGGTTTGCCCTTTGGACCAAATCGCTTGTGTCGACGTCGTGGCATGTGCAGAACATGAATTCAAAAGTTCCATTCGATAGCCTGTAGGTAAAGATGGACAAGGCGTCTCCACTCCCTCCTCCCACTGTACAAAAATGAAGCCAAAATATTCCAAATACGGGCGCTGCCATCTTGACGTCATGTGGAGCCAGAGTCTGCGCAGTTGTGATCCCCGTGGTGTCGATGTCCCGCCCAAACCAGTCAAGAGCACACCACAAGTTGTCAGTCATCACACGCCCTTTTTATCAAATAACTAATTAAAACTACACTTATCAGACAAATGAACACGTCAACACACATCAGCGTGATAAGAAGTACTTAAAATGTCAGAAACCATCTGTGGAAAAATATTATTTTGATGTGTACATCAAACTTAAACTAAAAAGAAAAGGGCATTTTAATCTTAAGGACACATTGACGCTGTTAAATGGAGGAAAAGAAAAGAAGGATCTAACATTGTCTGCAAAACAGAAACAACAGAACACGTCCGATGGGGTACGGCGCCGGATCTTGATGTGTGTCTCTGCTTTGTCAGGATGAGCCAGTGTTGTTGTATTTCTTTTTTTTAAAGTAATTTTTTAGGCATTTTGCACTGATAATTGAGAGGTGACAGAAACTAAGACTCAAACTAAGATGTTGCAGTTAAGTGGTCAGCGTCATGAACCCTTAAGTCACCAGGACGCCCTGATTGTCCTGTTTTCCATCAATGCTGCAGAAAAGCAGCAATGTTTTTATGAAATTTCAACTCGTACTTTTGCTATTTCTGTCCATATGAATCCAGAACCAAGATATGCATGAAACTGTGACGTCGGTGTCCTCATACATCTGGGAAAAACACTTTCCACAAAGGTGGAAAGGTCATCAGTTGTCAAAATCAGACAAATGGCGTCAGAGAGGCTCGTGTAAATCAGTCCGATCTGTTCTGCTTCAACACTGTGGATGCAGCTCAATCTAATTCACTAAATGTTGTCCTGCACACAAAACATCCAAAACCAGGCACATCAGAACTACTCAAATGTAGACTTACATATTTTACCACACCTGCACTCAGACACACTACGTGTACATTCAGTCGGCTGCATTTTAAAATGTTATACAGTGGGTGTTACAGTCCATTCTCCTCACCTGAGGGACTGGTTCAGCAGTGCTGCATGAAACTTGTCAAAATGGTGCTCTTAGTTAGGGCTTTTTAATTTGTGCTTTATGGTAATTTTGGGCAATTGAGTTCCCGGTTACCATGGCAACTGCTCGCTGTGCAATTTCCACGGACGGTTAAGGAACGCTTTAGGGATAAAACTTACTAAAGGGTGTTTATGAAAAAGGAGGCTGTCATGCAGTGTTGGAAAATCATTTGTAACGCTGCAAAGTTGCGGGCAGAGAGAGAGAGAGACTGTGTCGTATCTGAGAGGACGCTGGTTCGATTCCTGCAACGCATCAGTGACGAACTGACCTTTGAGCAAGACAGTAAACCCGACCTGCACGTCTGAGGATAACAAGCTGATAGGTGTCAATGCATAGATGAAAGGCACAAAGCATATCATCTATTTTCATTTAGAGATGAGGAGGAAGGAGAAGGCAGGAGAATACAGGAAGGGTGACAGAGGCAGCAGCAGGTGATAGATGGAGGGAACGCATGAATAGAGATCCAGACAGTCATGCACAGCTATCAGCTGGCAGTAAAAAAGAGAGATTGACTCCGGGCCAGAGCGAGAGAGAGAGAGAGAGAGAGAGGGATGACAGAAAGATAGAGAGGTTGTTCCAGATAGCAGCAGGTCTCACAGTGTGTACAGAGAGAGTTTTTCAGGTGAAGGTGAACCGTTCTCTTGCAGTCCGGACTCTGTGTGCTCTGTATTCATCACGTTGCAGGAGAAGAACACCAGACACAAAGTCACATATGGGCCCTCGGTAATGCACCTGGGACAGGAATCACAGGTTACCCTGTTTCCCTTTACGCTTAAGACTAGGTTTCAGGATTAAAGTTAAAATCACGACTAGGTTAAAGTTAGGGTAACACTGTCCTGAATTCACAACACAAAAGGAAAGATTAGTCTACTACTTGTGCTATCGAATTTGGAGAGTCCCACATTTGTGTATTCAGCCTGTAAAGTGATGTGAATCAGACTGTTCTGTACGGGAACTGGTCCATTGTATGTTGTATGTCCTCATATTTAGTCTTCAAAATGTTCAATCAAATTAACCTAAAGCCTTTAATAATAAGCGCCGCCCCTGTTCTTAGTATGATCTATGAATACTCCAAAGCTTCTCGGTCAATGTTTCGTGCTCTGAGCATCGGACACCAGCACAGCAAGGTGGCCTGAAGTAACTAATATATATACTAGTTACTAATAGAAATACCTGAAACAACACAGAAAGGAGCACACACACATACCCACACTCACACAGACATGAGCTCTGACAGACTGACACTGATGTCAAGAGTGCGTTTAAATAAAACACCCAAACATTTGTCTCGGCCACAGCTGAGGATTCGGTGATCGGCACGTCTGAGTGGGCAACCAGGGAGCTGCTGGTTCAATTTCCAGCAGCGACATACAGCAAGCGCAGTTGATTTATGGCAGAGAATTGCAGTGGTCTGAAGTTTCACTCGCAATTCCCAAACACCCTCAGAGCAGAAAGTCCAGGATCTGATGAATTAGCTCCTCCAAGACCTGCGTGGTGGGACATGAGGGTATATAACAACCCTCAGTCTCGTACGTTGTGCTTTTGAGTATAATATGTTTTGGCTTATCTCACTGTACAGAATAGTCTAAATCTAAATGTGCCTCTTGAGACTGTCTACTTTCTGTTTGACAGGAGATCAAGATGACAAGTATCTTTATATATCGGTTTGTACTAACTGTGACGATTGGAGAAACAGATCAATTAAACTACACAACAGGATTAGGGCAAGCACTGCTTCCAATCATTTTATTTTCTTATGTAATGTGTAACTATGTCAGTATACCTCCTCGAAAGGTCTAACATCTAAAGAAAGGCTTAAAGCTCTTTCTCATATGGTAAATGGACTCTTTCTTATATAGCGCTTTTCAACCAAACCAGTTCCCAAAGTGCTGTAACAGTAATCTAAGTTAGAACAGTAGTCTAATTCACCCATTCACCCATTCACACACCGATGGGGACACAGTTGCCATGCTGGGGTTCAGTGCCTTGCCCAGGGACACTTCGACATGTGGACAGCAGGGGTTGGGATCGAACCACCAACCCTGGGGTTTATGGACAACCGCACTACCCTCTCAGCCACAGCCGCCCGCCATATGTTTTACTGTGTTTTGTTTTTATATTGTCCATGAATAACCATCAAAAACACCTAACTAGCAGTCGAGCTGGCAAGTCACAGCATGTTGCACAGGAATGCATTTTAATCAACAATCTGCATATGAATAGTAATATTTAGATTAGTTGTGGACATAACCTGGAGCCACTGTATTTAATGCCAGGTCCTTTCGGGCTCAGTTCTGGCCACAGACGAACTCGTGGTGTCGAACTGCCCTAACAAGGTTACCTCAAAGGCCTGAATGTGTCTGTTACAGGCCCGATTAAGCAGTTTGGTCAGTCAACTTAAGTTTTGCAAAATGACAAGTAAAGTTATCATTTGCCCTTCGTCCTCACAGGCTGTTGATTGAGACACAATCTGTGGAGGTTTCCTCGTTCTCAAACATGATAAGTTGCCAAAGATGATAAGTTTATCCTTCCAATGAATCAATCACCTGCTGGAATTTAAAAATGGATTTGGATTTAGATTGAGACGCTCCCGTAGAGAGGAAACAACAACTCTCGTTGGGGGGGGGGGGCCTGAAAGAGAGAAGACA
>JAVQJF010035281.1:0-25746 GCA_036023855.1 Gadopsis marmoratus | reverse complement strand
ACAAAAATAAAGCTGGGATGTGTTGACAAAAAAAAAAACTCTTGATCGAGACATCTCTAAATGAATTTAACCCAAAAAAAAAAAAAAAAAAAAATCCACACAACACAACAAAAACATTAAAAGCATCCTGGAGCATTCCCATTAAATCAAAAACATGTGCAATGAATGAAACAGGACATGAAGAGAACAGCAAATGAGGTTGAAATGAAAACATTTCACATAATCAAATTTAAATTTAAAATCCATGAAAGGATTAGGACATGCACCAACTGTTTTGGGCTATTTTTTGCCCAGTGTCACCCAACAGTGGTTAGGGTGTTAAACTAGGCCAACACATAGCCTATTTTTCAGAACATTTGCCCATGATTAAAGCAGGTTATGACCTCATTGTACGTAGAAGTCAACAAAGTCAATCCCCACCGAGTGGGGAAACATTCAGCATTCAGCATCTGCCATCGATGCATTCACATGAGAATAATACTAAAACTACGTGTTTTTAGATGTTGCGCAACTGACTGTACCAAACAGATTTAGAAAGGAATACGTGTACTCTTTCAAATTAAATATGATCAAATTGAAATATTTTAACAAAGTATTGGCAGATGATCAGAATACCCTCTGAAGTTCTGTTCAGTTTTATTAGGCTGTTAAATTCTGCTCGAGTGTGTATGGGTGGTTGTGTCAGGAAACCTATATTCTTGCTACACTTCAATGCTCACAAACCAGTTTGCCTGCTGGTGTCAATAAATTTAGGTGGGCCCAGGGAAGAATAACATTCTCACACCATACTACTGGCCAAAGCGCAACAAGCTTGTTCCCTCCTCTCCTCTGAGAAAAATCCTTAACACAAAGCAGAACAAAACCAGCACTGGGCCCAGGGTACCAAAAAACAACAGCACAAATGACAACCAAGTTCATCCTTAATATCAAACTAAACTTGCATATCTGCTTTTTAACCTCCAAAAAACTGTCAGCAGATATCAATTAAAAGACAAAACAAAAATAGGCAGACTTGTGAACTTCTCAATAAGAACCTCTTGGATATCATCGATATGGATATCATCTAACGTTTATAGCTCAGTGGTTTCCCCACCTTTACCAACGGTCACCTTCCTAGAACATGCCGTATGAAAGTTCAAAATTAAATATAGTCTCGGCACGATTACACGTGCCACCTACACAGGATCAGGATTGGACAGTTTTAAATTTACAGTTAAATACACTGTATTGTTTGTACCAAGATCATTGTGTCAGTGTGAAAATACATTTTAAAAATCATACTAATTTTCACGATGTGCTGTTTTAACGATTTTAATGCAGTAATATCTTCAAAAATATTATCATAGCCACACAGTGTTATATAAATTTAAATAAAATGGTCTTAGATGACCATCACTCAGTAAATTCTGTAAGACACATACGATGTGGGTTTATGAGGTGTTGATTATTTCAGACCAAAGTCGGACATTTTACATGTGAGAGTGGTGTCCTCCACTGCTACTAGACTCAGCATAGAAACCAAATGTTTTAGTTCACCTTGGTTATGTAGTTAATTTTAACCCATATGATTCACTCACTATGATGAGTCAGCTAAAAGCTGTTGCAATATGCTCCTTTATTTCAATGTGATATTTTGTATTTAAGCAAAAAATAGTGATATAACTTTAAGATGCATTTATTTATAATAGTACTATAGACACCTTTACACATTATATACTTATGTAGTTGCACATATGGCCATAAAGAACATGAACTAAAATAAAGTTATACAGCAATACAATAACAAATCACACTATAACTATCTTGGTACAAACAATACAGTGTACTTAACTGGAAATTTAAAAATTAACAAAACGGTCCAATCCCGAGCCTGTGAAGTGTCAGGTGTAAAATGAAATAAAAAGGCCCAGTTGACCAGGTCTATCGTTCATTTGTCCAATCCTGAGCAGGTGTCACACGAGAAGCATCGTTGTTGTGCAATGCGCATGCACGATTTATTCTCTGTATTTTCACACTGACATAATGATCTTGGCACAAACAAATACAGTGTACTTAACTGTAAAGTGAAAAAGTAACAAAAGAAGACACCCGTTGTATTTTTTAGCGTGCGTGAGTCCAGAAAAGACGTTAATAAACCAGCCATTGTTTATTGCAGACAAATCCCATCACTAGTCTATAACCCTCTGCTATATAACATGAGGGCTCCATGTGCACAGAACATTATCCATAGTCGACATTGTTCTGTATGGTCAACAACAAGCTAAATGGCCTTAACAATGCAAAAAAATAAAAAGCCTGGAAATTTTAACAAACAGGAAAACAATAGGATATATTTGATGTGATACAACAGTAGCATAAGATTTGTTAAGCACAAAACAGTGGAACGGAGCAAATAAACCCAAATGGGAATACATGCTTAATCTTCAAGAAAAGTTTGTTTCATTCAACCAGCTGGTTGAAAATTGACAACTCAAGTTGAGACTTTCTCAGCCTTTTGAAAAGACAAGAGTATAACAAAGACTACAACATGTAATCCCAGGCCACTTTCAACACTCACTCAGTATATTGAATGTTCATGCCGAACAGGAAAAGCTAATACAATATATTGTCCATGCCAATAGATGGATGCCAAAGATTCCAACACAATGAAAGCAGTGCCACACTGTTTAAAGACGACATTTCAAGCTTCATTTCAGCCTTGTACAATTTGGTCATGATCACTGTTTGGAAAAATACTTTCAGCCCACATAAGTCCGGTGGATGTTACCTGATATTGCAAGGCTTTTTGTTTGTATATGTGGAGTGGATCAAGTAGCCCACTTTGTCCAATGCAATCAATCATTCAGCTGTGATGGACCAGCACACATTTGTCCCCACTGTAAGTATGTAAACTCTCAAAAACCTGTCAGTGCTACTGCATATACTGCATGCTTTTAGCATAAAAAGTATAATTTAAGTGAGAGCAGGTTAAGGTTAACCTGGGATCTCAAAATGGTGGCCATTAACAAAATGAGTCCCTATTCAACACCATTTACCACATGACTGGAACTAAACATCAAATCACTTAACACGTGTGTGTGTGTGTGTGTGTGTGTGTGTGTGTGTGTTAGGGGGGGGGGGGATAAAAAAAGTATTTTCCTGCCCTTTTCCACACAAAGTAGCCTTACCTACATGTCTTCCTCGTAACCCACCTTTCATGCCAAAGTTATACTAGAGAAGAATCTGAAACTCTAGGGAAATCTAATTTTGCTCCTGATCTATTTCAGAGCTTTCATTACCAAAGCGGGAAACAGAGTGGCATGAGAGCTCCTTGTATGGGTTTGATTGACATGTACAAAACATTCATAAGCAGTCTACAAAATCAAAGATACCCCGCTTTGCCCATGCTTTAGGAAACTATGCCAAAGGGTGTGTTAATTTGATTAGCGCCATTTACAAATTCATTATGTCCGTGCATGTACTTTCCCCAACTCTTAACTGCCTTGAGATGATGACATACAGAGGGGGAAATGACTCAGTTTGGGTATTTTAAAGTGTGCTTACATGGCGGAGTAACTCTTTGTTAAAACTCAATAGAAAATAAAGTTGATCAAAGCAAGTCCAACATTATTCCATTTTAAATAAGTAGCATCATAATAACACACAAGACATTAAAACCATGACATGGCCTCTACGTAGACATTTTGAATAATGTGTGGACTATCATATTTTGAGACTTACTTGCTCATCATAGGCATTTAAGGCAATCACTGTAAGGTAGCTTTATAATAAAACCCTGCTATTATTTCCATTGCTAACAGAGAAACAATATGCAATTAAAAGTAGCCTGTCACTACAAATACCTCTACCACCCAATTCCTAGAGGGATCAGAGAGGTGTTTGAATAAAGTACATTGCCTAATCAGCTGTCAGCAATGTTGACACATCCAACAGATAACTGATTATGATCAATGTAACCAAAGAAAGAGCTATGTATGAATAAAATAGAGTAACGTTAGGCAATGGCGACCCAGGTCGACAAACTGATAGGAAGCAAAGTGCTAGTTTCAGGTGACCACCAGTAAAACTAGGTTTTCAGCCCTTTAATTGCAAACGTACTACAGCAGAATATGACAAAGAGCTGAAAATACTGTTTTATACAATATTGTAATACAGCATCACGTGTATTGGATCTACCGACTCATTGAATCAAATACAAGTTGAATGGTTGCTGAAAGGCTTTGATAAAAGGCTTACCGAAAGGACTAATGTTGTTTTACCCTTTAGAGTAGTGTTGAAAAACGTGGCCTTGGTCAGTGAAAACGACAGATAATCTAACGTTAACTACTAACTAGCAATCCTTTATAACGTTACACAGCTGCGAGTTTAGTCGACAGAACAACGCTACTGAGCCACCAAACATTTTAAATTAAGGTTAGGGCTCACGTGACCGAATACATTTGCTCATGTTTGGCAAACATCAAAATCCCTTTCTCTAAAACTACATGTAAAAATACATTCAACGTTCACTGCTGTTTAACTGAAAAGGGGGGGTTTAATCGTCCGAGAGGATTTTGCGACAGCAAATTAGCTAAATGTGCCGTTAGCAATAACACTGCAGCTAGCAGTAACGTGACTGGCCTCTACTAAAGCTAGAGAAGGGGTTGTAAATGTTGTATTAATGGCAGCTGTAGAAAGGCATTATACATCGGGAAAAAAAACTGTCATGAATCTCACAAAGCAGGAACACAAATGAAACATTTTGAATGTTCGTTGTCAGGGCAAAGTCTATTACATCTTCAACCAACATGGCGGACACAAAATTCTTACCTGTGGACGCGCTGGCTCGCCAATAGCTTAACAGAAGGGCACTGACAGCCCACAGTAACTTCATGGTTGGCAATTTAGTATTTACTATGTCGTCGCGTAAACGCAGCGTTAGCTACGGCGGGCTGAATCTTCTTCCTCCTGTTCTTGTGAACTTCCAGCGAAATGTAGGCGCAGCTGAATGTTCCAGTGAAGTCAATGTAGCTGGTCGTCCTCTAGTTGCACCGTCGCACACGCCCTGGTCCGCACGTACATATGACGTACGTTTAGAGGCGTGGCCACGTCCCACTCTTAAAGGCATTTAAGCTTATTTAATTACCATATTTTTTTATGTAATTTGGCAAAACATGGACTCGGGTTTAATGTGACCAGTGAAAAAAGAGAAACACTCGTCAACGGGGTGATTTATTTATTTTTTTAGCCATAGCCTACACCATCATTAGGAGTTTTAAAGAAGTTGTGTTTTTGAAGGATATTAATGTCTCAAAAAGTATGCAATCATAAAATAATCATTGGGTCACCGTTTAGAAGTACAGAAAGAAACATTTCGTTTTGCACATTCACAGGACTAAGATGCATGTCTGTCATCTCAATACAGCATCTAAAGGGAAATCACCCAGATGCCAGTGTGCTGTAGGCTGTGTTAGAGCCAAAGGTGTAAGGGAACGTCTTATACTAATACTTTCTACTAATCAGGCAAGACGAAATTAATTCAGCAGGGATGGAACATTACACTTCGCCAACAAAAAAAAAAGGCTGTGTTCCAGAGTGACCAATGACCATATGGATCACAGCTGGAGGTCATAAATCCTGTTAAAATTCAACAGAATTAAATTCAGATTACTACCCAGATACACCAAACAAGCCTGAGTAAATATATGCAAGTATGTTAGACAATCCTCAAATCCAGATGTGGCATGCTGATGTTTCTGAAAAGAGCAAGAGTGCTGCCAACCTGTTGAAAATCTATTTTAATGTCTTCCTTCAAGATCTGAATCCATTTTAAAATTCAGGCTGCAAAGCTCATAAAAAGCCACCCAGATACATGTTCACGATGTTAAAGAGCCAAAATGGTAGCTCTATACTTTGAATGTGTAGTAACTAAATATTAGAACATTTTACCATGATTTCAAGGTGCATAGTTACAAGGGAACAAATTCTTCCAGTGTTAACCACAAAAGAAACAATACACTGTGAAAATAAATCAGCCATTTCATATTGTAAAGTCAAATGCATGACCATAAATCGAGTGTATCCATTGATCTTCTAGCTAGAGCTCTGTTCTGTCCAAAACAATCCCCTCAGATTAAAGGCCTTTGAACCTAATCCCCAGAGGAGAAGACTGGTACAATGTAGAGGAAGCACACCCATGTGGCTAAACAATAAGAGGAAGCAGAATTTATTGGCTTATTGATAACATTTAATAGGCAAGTTCCGTGTTGAAAAATGGATTCTGTTTACTATCTACATATCAGGCCTTACTTTGAAAGTACAAAACAACCTCAAAACCGTATTATGCATTGAAATCACTTCCAGCAGTGCACGCTAATGTTATTGTTCCCTGTACCTCATTTAAAGGGGGAAAAGACTCCGACTGGGAAACAGCTCATAACTTGCCTGTTTGGCAAAAAATGCTAATCATATACCATGTTTATTTTGCATTAAGACAAACAAGCCAACTATTTATTTTTTGCTGAATGATACCACTGAACACATTTTGGAACATTTCCTGCTTCTTTTACTGCACTCCATCTAACCACAGCACCACACACTAAGTGCAGCAAAAGAAAATAGAATTTGCCCCAGTGCTTGTTTAAATACAATTAAAACACTTTTGTTCGTAGTTATGGTCAGTTCTTGAAACACTATGACTGCAGGTTTATTCATGAACAACAGTAGAGAATATTAGTTATACACACACTGAACGCTTTACATGTACTTTGAGTGGTGGCACCCAAACACCTTTATTTTCATATCAGATCATTTCTTGGACATGATCATACTGCAAATCAACAACTTTTCAACTGGCAAATTTAGGAAATATTTAATTCACCGTAAAGGTAAAATACACAAATGTGTTTAAAATGTCTCCCAAGTATTTAAGATATCCACATTTTCTTGCAGATAAAAATAAAACAAATCCTTGTGTGTAATTTAGTAATGATTATCCACATCATCGTCAAAACAGCACAAAATTACTGCAATTTGACGCATAACTTCAAGTGCAAAAAATGGTACCTGTGTGGTGTCAGGTAATCCTAAAACAGTAAATGGATTTTGACAATAAAATAATTCTATCAACTATTGAAATTTTGATTTAAGAACTAAAAAAATTAAATCAAATGTAATATCCATCCTAACCATGAAGAAACTTAAGTGCACATTTGAACACTTTATCTGTGAGAAATGAATGCTACTTATAAAAAAGGAATAACTGTACATTTCTTTTTTTGCTTCTGTGGCAAAAGTGGTTCATTTTAAAATCATACAAGTCAAAAAAAAAAACCCCAGCCGAGTCTTCTACCTTTGGATTCCTTCGTTTTCTCTTCCTGTATGAGGTGATTCAGGCGGATCGAGCCCCTTGAAGTTTCTGTGCTTCTCCACATCCTCTGACAGAAGCTGCGCTCCAGGCCTCCGCCCCTCCCTTTGTTCAGATTCCTGATGAAGGTGGGAGCAACAGGACGGGCAGAAATACATGGACCTCACGTATCACTTACCCCTGAATCAGGCTCGAGTGCTCCTGGTGAGATGCACTCAGGTCTCTACCCTAAAGCAGGGAGAGACTGGAGGTCACCGCTCTGAAGTACAGCAGCCTAGGAGCTATAAACAGCTCATAGGGTGATATGGGCAAATGGTTCTCTAGGAGTTATCAGTTGAGTTCTCGTTGCTGGTCGAACTTGAGGACTGAGGGGTAGAGGAAGATGAAGATGAAGAGGAAGAGGAAGAGGAGGAGGTAAAGTTCATCCCTGATAGTTCTGGAGGGTTCGTTGCAGTGTTCTGTCCACTCAGGCTTTTCCTGCACACTGGACACGTGTCATGCTGGAGGAGAAGAGCAGAAAAGGTGTCATTGCTGATATAATTTATTTATCATTACCACATAGTGAATATTTAAGTAGGTAAAGTATTAGATAGCTGACGTCCAATACCTGTTCCAGCCAGGGGACTATGCAATCATTGTGGAACATGTGATTGCATGGGAGCTTCCTCACATTCTCTCCAACACTGTAATCTTCTTTACACACTGGACATTCCAGTCCTGAGGCTGAAAGACGGAACATGTTAAAAATAAAATAAAAATTTCAGCACACCTGAGTTATTAACACAAGGCCAAGGTAAGATGTTCAAAACTGAAGCCTGATGAAGCCAGCTTGTCCAGTAAAAGGTAGATGCATTAAGATGACATTGCAATGCAATAACAGGATTCAACCATCTGTTGTACAGAACATTACATGGCTGCCCAAATTTGCAAATAATACAGCCGATTTTTATCAGAAGAAAAAAAGGAACCCAGCCATAAGACATTCTATGGTTATGTTTTAACTTACCAACATGTTCATCTGTAATTCGTACTGTAGGAAGACCTTTTATTTTATCCCTATCAGCAGGTGGGGGTCCCGTGTTCTCAAACTGGTTTAATAACTAAAGACAGAGAAAAATATTCAAAAACAAATGAAATATATGTTGTATGCATACTGCTAAATCTTACACAACATCTAAAATGTTTAATACAAAATATAAAAATGAAAACCTACTCTTTGAATAAGCACAGTAATCAATTTAAAACCATACAACAGTTTCTCAAAAATACCTGAGTTATGATTGCATCTAATCCATTAGCACCCCAGGCATAATCCATAGGATTTGAGTGAAGAACACCCCTTTGAAAAATAAGTAAACATTAGAACAGTTAAGAGACACCTGGCACATTTTGTTTTCTGGTTAAAAACAGCTCTGTTCCGGAGACTTACCAGGGTCCAACACCAATATTTGGCATTGCAGTAGGTGCAATTATTCCATTCACTAGCTGCTGAATGATTCTACAAAAGAGAACATACAGCTATAATACAAATGTATTGAGGGAGAAATGATAATTGTTTCCAAGTGTCAAAATGTGCCACTATTCAGAAAGTCTGAGAATAAGATCAAGCACAAGTGGGACCCACGGGTCACAAACTGTGCTCCTTACCCCTCTAAAGTGGGAACTCCCTCATGCCTCCCTGCTTGTCGCCTTGAACCATGGCGACTTCTCGGTTGCCTGGCACCATATCGTTGCCGGGATGCCGTTTCCCTTTCCCGCCTGTTTTCAGCATCCCGGTTGTCCTCTGTTCCCATTCCAGCCCCGAAGTCAAAGCGGTCGTCAAAGACACCCAGGGCAAACTGACCGTAGCCGGAAGGGAATGTAAACAAGTGCTGGTCCGCATTCTGAAATAAGAAGAGAAGAAAGCACACAGAAAAACCTGGGTGCTGTAATCTTGATGGTAGAAACTAGTGATGCTTCGTGATCTCTCTACACACCCACAAGAATTTATGGTCAAAACAACACAGCTGAAGCATTGGGAGATTTGTTGACTGTCAGGTCAAATTTCAACCCAATGCAAATGACACACAGAATATCCCTGTTTACTGATGTTACAGTATCATCAGAGCAGTTACATAAAGTACAAGATAAGAATATTACTCATCTTTTGGTAAAATTAAAACAGCCCAATCAATAAACACGATACAACTATAAAGAGATTGGTGGTCAGTCACAAAAACATATGTGGAAACCCCAAGATGACTTCCATCATGTCCTGTACAAGAGTAGCAAAAAACATCAGTGGAAACAATTTTAGGAAATCCTGACAATATTAGTGTAGTGGGACAGAGAGAGGTTGTGTAGAAATTAATAGGTTAGAAACCTCAAATGGTTGCTGGTTCTGGGGCCCGCTAGAGATGGTAGACATGGAGCCATTGTCAGCACTAAACAGGGGACAAATAGTTGACAACGTTATGTCTCGTCTTAATAATATTAAAAAGAACATTTTTCCACCATACATCAGTTTCAACCATTCAACTTCAACAGTTATGATATCACGTTTTTTCGGTGTTCCATTTCTTTCCCTTATCCTTGCCCCCACCTTCTGATTTCACATGTGAAAGTAGCTACAGCGGTCCCAATTTTAACTAACAACCTGAAATGCCACGAGAATACAGAAAAAGGATACAGGACAGTAACACATTAAGCAGACAAAGAAAAAACTTGGCAACCACTGACATCATTGTTGAGATGTGACCAACAGGTGCTTTTATCCTAAATGTCTGTCTATTTTATGTTGGTGAGTGGCATAACTGTCAGGAATGATGGCCAAACATATGAAGATTAAAAAAGAAAAATTCTTTACACAGACTATTTAAGGAATTTCATTATCCATAAGGATTGGTGGCAAGACTTGATTAGTATGCACTTAATACACACCTTCTCTCCTCCAGCAGTTCCTCAATAAACCCTGACTCACACCGTGGACATGTGTACTCCTGTAAACAAACAAAAAAGTTGTACAAATCAACACATAAAGCTCAACTATCTAACTATCTATTCAAAATTCATCACTTGTCATTAACCAGTGATGTTGTTTTAATGTTACTTGCATGAACACTACAGCCTGTGTCAGTGTGAGGCAAGTGTAAACTGGACAGCGAAATAGAGAAGACAGAAGAAATAATCCTTTTCATATGACTAAACCTAAAGGCAAGGCAGTGTGACGTGTCTGGAGGTTTATTGTGGCAATACAACACCAAATATCTTCTGGCAGACATTGTAGATGATCTCTCCTGAAGCACCGCCAATCTGACCCAGAAGGCTCACTAGAGGATGCGAGCAAGACTTGCCACCCCATCCTGTTGGGACACTGTAGAATGTGTCCCAACCAGCTGCGTCACTATTTGTTATGGGAACTGTCTGAGAGGACCAACTGGGTCTCTCCGTTCAGCACATCTACTGATAGAGATGTTTAGTAAAAAGCCTCCAGGTAGTGGAAGCTACAGCATGAAGGCCAACCACCATTACGAGCAGCAGCTTATTCCTACATGCTGTCAGACTGCTTAGCAGCCTGACATTCAACACACTCCTTAGCTAATATAAAACACACATAAACCTTGTCTGCTTACATAATGTCTACACCTTACACACGGATAGTTAAACGTTCACTTTATGTTTTGTTGGTTTTTACAGCCTGATCCTGAGAGAAACAATAGGTCATTCGGCTCCATTTTCTATCGTTGACATGACAAAATAGAGAACTTAAACTACAACACAGGCTATTCTAAACAACAACAACGCAGCAGTTGCACAGCGGCATGAGGTGTTAATGCAACCACGGGTCATTGCCAGCAACCTACAGAAACATGTGGCTGATCTTTTACATTGTGATGGGCACATTTGCAGGTCTTTGACAGATCATTCTAGCCTGCGACAGGTATGTCACTTGTGCAACTTACTGAATGGCAAAACAAGAAAAGGACGCAGTGGCATTGTTGCCGCTGGATCATTCACAGACGTGATTAGTAAGATGAAGTCTTAAGGCAGACTAGTGTTAACAGCGTTTCATTAATAAAACAAATACCTGTAATCGATCATTAGACGCGACTGCAGTGTTGCAGTTAACCTAACGTTATTGCTAGTCAATATAGCTAACCGTTAGCCTAATATGCCTCGTAAATCCCCAGTTATCCACAAAGTATCCCGCAAAACGTTGCAATAAATTATGCAAGCGAAATGGCAGTAATCTACGTGTAATGACGAAGCCGTTTGTTTGTATGCTGATGGATCCGCTACTTAGATAACAAGCTAACTAACATTGGGTAGCGTTAGCGAGATAAACGGGACCTCCTAGCAGCCAGCTAATACTGTTAGCATGCTAACTGTTGGCCCCGCGGCTACAACGATTTCTACTAAAGTAACAACAACACTACTGTGTTTTTCGTGTGTCCAGTTGTCTCTATCTTTACTTTCTGCCTATGGTACTTACGGGAAGCCGAGGACTAATCTCCGCTGAGCATCTGTGACAGAAGAACCGGCTGGACCATGGAGGAGCTTCAGCCATCTTTAGCCACTAAATGTAGAGAGAGGGAGGAAGGACTACGGAGCACCGAAAAGGTCAATGTTAACCTCCTAGAAAAAGCGACGGCCATGTGATTGAAATGACTGCACTGTCATAGATAATGCAGTATATAAAGGTAATGTCTGGAAAATGTAAAAAAAAAAGTTTTAAAAAGTGGAACATTGCTCAATGGATATTGAGGATATTGAGCAATGTTCCACACATAGGCTATTATTACGTACTATACATATTACATTAATGTGAAATTGAATTGAACTCATTGAAGTGGATTGTATTGAATTACTTAATTGTTTTAATAGGTGTAAACATAAAGAATATATAAAAAGCAGCTTATTATGCTGTAAATAGTTGAATTCTTAACTTATCTGCATTTGACAACCACTAGCACTTTGTTTGTCGTATAACGTTTGGCCACATGGTGGTGCTTTTGTGTATCAAGTGTTGAATAGTGTCACTGTATTTCACATTGTAGCTAGGGACTGAGGATACAATACGCTCTTGGTAAGTTTCCTTTGAAATTTATGAGATCTTCAGTCAGGTTATTATATGGATGGAAAACCAGGTTAAGGTGTCTTTAATTCATAATCACATGCCAATGTAAAAGCCTCTGAAATGTACAGTGTTTAATGTAATACCCCCAACAAACCTGTATCCTGTATCACCACACTGTGTCTCCACTGAACCCATGACTTATCCCTGTAGGTTTAGGGCCCCCTACGCTCCCTGTTCACATGAAAACCAGAGATGTGTTTTTGCAATCTGGCATTGCACTGGATTTATTTTGACACATGTTACTTTTCCATTGGATTCCTGTCAACCACTTTTTGAGCCCAACAGGCATACTTTAAGTATTTAAAAGTTGTGTAGCATCTGTTTTTTGAGTGAAACATCTTGTCAAAGGTGGATTTGTATTTTGTCCTTGATTATTTGACAGTATTTGTTGGAGGCATCATCAAGTGTCAAATCTGAGGCATAAATAAGTAGCCTCTCACATGGGAAAGACATTGTCTCCTTTCATGTGAACACAGCCAAGTAAATGTTGGCGGCTGTCTGGTGGCCCTGAGATAGCAGTGAAGGTCTCTCAGACATCACTTTGTTGCATAAGAACTGGAGGGGAAAATGATTGATTTTATTTTGTTTTGAGGTCTGTTTTCAGTTTTCAAGTTGTAAATTAAGATTTCTTCAAAAAAGTGTTCACAGGTATCCTTAATGTGATTACCATAACTGCAGATTGGTGGCTATAAACATATCACACAATTCTGGAGTTTCTCTTGTGCTTGGTACCACATGTTGAGAGTAAGTAGGAGTTCTCATGCGACTGCCCATCAGCCAATCATGTCTCTCAAGCCGTCTGGCCTGATTTTTATTTACAAATGTTCAGTTTTATGCTCTTGAGAAGAATTGCCCTGGATGCAACCCGCTCCTGTGGTGTTTTATGAGTGTGCTGTTTTGAATGAAACACATTTTATGGATATAGCCATGTATCCACATTGTATCCAGTATCAGCCATGCAGCTAACACACTTCTCCTTTTCAGTATTATGCAGAACAATCTGTTCTGTTGCTTGTTCTAATGATCTGCATAATGCTAGTGACACAACGGATTCATTTCCAACATGGCACGCATACCATAGATATGGCTAGTTATAATAAGACTGGATGTTTCCTCACAGTGTAACATAGTTTGGTCCTAATGTCCTCTGTAGGCCGGCGTTGTGTCTGATCTAGCCATGTGGGAGCAGGAAAGACACGGATGTCCCATGGGCTGAGATTAGAGAGGGTCTGATAGCACTGAGGTTTGCTATGTCTGCCTGTGTGAGGTAAGCTATTGTCTCTCTGCGCCCAGTGCGTCACCAACATCCCAGTCAAATGCTCATTGTAGCAATGCAATCTGGGGAGTGAGTGACTTTGGGTCACAGACAGGTCGTGTGAGCAGCAGAAAACCACTTTACTAGAGAGACGGACCTTCCACATTATTTAGATTTAGGTCACTACTAATCTGGATTTGGAATATGTTGACCAAAAACCTACTAATGTACAAATTAACCACACTGCTTTTGAGGAAATAGAAATATACTAGATGTCCTTAAAACACTGCAAGGGGTGGAAGTAACTCATTGTGTTTCTTCCTGCCACTGTAATTAAGTAGCTTTTAGACTGCACATGCACACAAACATCCATACATACAGTGACTTACACAGTAGAATTGTTTTCTCAGTCTACTTTTTACTGTTTGATTTCTATTTCACTCTAAGAGGCAATGAAGTGTTGAAGTCAAGGCGGCCGACAGATATGCTGCAAGGGACACTGCTGCTTTTGTCACTCCATAGAGTTTTTCCAGACACTCCAGCCGGGATTGCCCCACACAGTCCCTCTGGGCCCCCGAATCACACTCACACACACGCACACACACACACACTCAGCAATAACAGCCGCCTGCTGGAACTTCCTGGGCCTCTTTGTCATGCGTCACTTGTTTTCAGTCCCACCCATCGAAGACTCTCTTTCCCTCCAGACACACTCTGTCTGCGGCCATGTGTCATAAGATCTGTGCGTTAGACACACACATACACACACACACACACACACTGTAAGATCCCTGGACAGACAGCAAGAAAGCTGTAGAGATCAGCATTATTGATGGACAATGTTGTCCTTAAAGAAATAAACCTATATACACATATTTGAATCACAGCAGGTTTCCCTTCTGTACAGTTTTTTTCCAAGCTGCTTGTGTTCCAGAATAAAATCCCTCGGTACTACATTGGTACATAACTGTCTGGGATTACATTGCAGGGCAGCTAACAAAATAAGATGCTGCTAGAGGAACACAATTACAATTTGCAAGTTAGGTTCAGCTGCTTCGCTGTAGTGGAGTGCTTGTGGTCACTCGGTGCAGATGTTTCAGTTTGACTATCTGCTTTTATTGAATCTGTCCTAAGCATGCACAGTGCACACACTTCAAACTACTATTGTTTTAACAGTTTAAATGCTTTTCACTCAATAAATGCATATTTTGTAGTGATACACACTTTTTAACCATGCTAGCAGCATGGTCTGTCTGTCAGTCGGTCGGTCCACCAATTTGGTCCAGACTGAAATATCTCAACAACTATTGGATGGATTCACTTTGTACAGACATTCATGGTGCCAAGGGCACGAATCCTACTGACTTTGGTAATCCTATACCCTTTCATCTAACTTTGTCACCATGAGGTTGACATTTTTGTTTTTTAGTGAGATGTCTCCACTACCACTGGATGGATTTCTGTGGAATTTGGTACAGACATTCATGTCCCCCTCAATTTAGGTGACCCTTTAACATTTTATCTAGCAACAACATCAGTTAAAAATGTTTATTTGTCCAGTTCTTTGGTTTATGACCTTCAAAACTAATGACATTACCATTATCATTATGACTTTGTCAGCATGGTAACATAAACTTTTAGTTCAAAGCACCACTGTGCCTAGCTTCACATAGCCATTAGCACGGTCTCTTGTTAAGCCATAAAAAATCACTGGTTATATAAATGTTATACAATTTTGAAAATGTCAGAATGGCTTAAAATTTGTGTGTTATATTGTAAGTACAGTCAGTAACAATCAGTCACAAAACAGAAGAATGCAACAGGCCTACAGTACGCAGTCAAATAAATCACAAGTATGTGAAGCACAAGACACAAAAGATTGCATGTTGGAAAGTCATAGTGTTATCTGTTCTGCCCAGCCGATCCTACATAGCAACACCAACCACAAACCTCCACAGGAGACAGGAATTTTCATTTCAACAAGAAATTCCCCAGCAGGTGTGTGGGTGTGAAAAAAAAAGACAATTACAAAGTGTGTGTGTGTGAGTAGAGGACTGTGTAGAATATTGTTTCTGGCATGTACTCTGTGTATGTGTAAATCTGTGTCTGTCTGCATGTATGAAAGTGTAGGTGAGGATATGTCTTTCGTCCTGTATGTGTGTGGGTGGGTTTCCAGAGTGCGCTGTTAGAATGTTTTGCATGCATACAGTATGTACAGTATGTGCACACGTATTTGCTCACACGGTAGCCTCCACAGTCCACACCAAGCAACACTGGAGCTAATAACGCTATGCATGGGTGCAGTTACTCTAATCTAAAACTGACCTGGGGTCTGGGGTAATAGATACCATGTGGGCCTCTTGAGTTCATTTGTGGTACACTGTCCTACTTCCACGAGCAAAGTATCTCCTAACAGATGATTTCATTTGTGTCCTTGTGTTTATAATGAGCGGGCAAAATTGAATAAAATCTAAAACGAAACAACTTTCCCACCCTCATCTTTGGTGAATTAGCATGGCATACCGTAACGCATGACAGCAAATTAAACGTTCAACCAACTTTCCATGATAAACAAGCAGGTATCTGGGCCAAGGCTTATAAAAGAAACGGTATTTGTGTCTTGTTTCTATGTGAGAGCCACCTGAAAAACTGATGTGAAATTATGGTCATGGCCTGGTACTTTTCCAAGCCTCAAATTGCACAATTGGATGCAATTTGAGTCAAGATTGGGAACTGTATAGAGTGTAGCCCAATTATCACACTTCATTGACTTCATTTCAGTTATGTGGCTTGATATTTTAACATGAAGTCAAACCAGAGTAAATTCAATGACCTTGTCAGGGCCAAGGCAGGGGATACAACAATCTCATATTATATTTGTCTCAGGCAAATGTGTTCCCAAACACTTTAAAGCCCCCAAGACATCTCAGACAGTACCTATATATTTATTCAATAACAATGTAACTTTACCTCGGATAACAATTCATATTTTGTATTTACACTTAACATATTTTTCAAAGCAGCGTATTTTGCTGTATTCCCGATACATTATCTTCCTGTTAGACTAGTAGTACATTTGGGGAAGACCACACACAGAGCCAGAAGAGAAGCATCCCAGAGGTCATGGCGAGGAAGTGAAACAATTCACCAAGAATAATTGGAGACAATTAGCTTTTGCACAACTTCCTAACTCTGCTGATTTGTTGTCGGTGATCTGATGCCGACCAAATCACTGACAAACACTGCTCATTGGCAGTAAACATGAACTTGAACCAAAGCGGTGATAGTAGACTTGGATCTAAAAGCATGTACTTCAAATTAGTCCTGTAAAAACAGATCAGCGGCGCAAAATTAAACTTTTGAACATTCCCTAAATAGTTTTCTTCTTCTCTATAAGATGTTAAATGAGTATCCAGATGACAGTTTGGCTGAATGGTAGTCTAATATGCCTCAACAAAATATACATGAGCTCAAATCAGAGATCAAAAAAAGTCAATTGCTTTTCCGAGAAATCCGTAAAACATCATCTGTAACAGTGTAAACTGTAAGACTTTAGTGTGGGCTGTTGTGTCAGTATAATGATCAATTGTCATAAGCTAAATGAGATGCACATGTGGAAAATTAAAAAACTTGCCGTGTAACAAAGCAAGTCTGGAAAATAATGTTTGAGGCAAATATATTCTGATTGATAGATCTGAAATCTATTAGTTTCAGCTGTGGGTCTGAACTGTTTACAACCCAGTGGCGCGATCCAGAGAGTGGGTGGTCTCCGAAACACTCCACAGGACCTGGTTTCATCACACAGCATCATTTCAGATCTAAATTTTGGCTGTTAACTTACTGGAAGTAGTATGGCAACTTGGCGGAAATGATACCATGTGGACGTCGTTGAGAAACAAAGCTTGACATATCAGAGCAGGATGATTACGCATCCCTGAAATGTCAGTGTGGGCGTCACATTGTAAACCCATGTGTTTGTAGGGATATAAACAACTCAGCCAGAGGTTGTGATGTAATGTGTGTGACTGATCCCATGCTTATAACAGGTGAGCCCCAGCAGGAGAGATGCACCCATGATCACTAACGCACGCACACACACACACACACACACAAAGCTGTGATCAAGTGGAAGTGAGGCTGACCCCAAACTGGCCATGCCACAGACCATAACATGTAGAAAAATGAATAAAATATAGAGTAAAGTGGGCAGAGAATTCCTGAGGTCTCATGTTGAGTGTAATTAGAATAGCTCTGAAATGCCTCATAGGTTTACTCTGTGGTTATGTCATTACCACAGCTAGTGTGACACAGGCGCATCATATCCGACATCAGTCAGAGGGCTGTGTGGTAGTTAATGATATACGGGCTGTTCCTGGTGAAGGTATTACACAGTCATAATGACAACAGCAAATGGGAACTGACTTGTCTTGCAAATCTATCAGAACAGTTTGTCCAGATGCGCGCATCAAAAGTGCTGCCTCAACTCATTTTTCAGTTGTGCATTTTACTGGAAGACCGCAGCCATTTCAACATATCCAGCGCAAAGTGTGGCAAGTGCTTCATTTTAGTGGCTGTTCGCTGCAAATTCCTGTGGGGCTGCCACTTTTTAAACTATGGCGAGAAACACTGCTTTGGAGACTTTATTGCGTGTGGGTCGCGGAAGAATTTATAGATAGCTCACACTCATAAAGGTACTGGAATAATTGGCTTTAACATTGTATTTTCCACATACATTTTGCATAAGGAGGTGTAGATTTGGCAGTTAAAGTCTAGATGAAATATCTGGAAAACGTTTATATGTATTAATTCCAAAGATGAAAGAGTAAACTGGCATTAAGGGGACAGAAGTCTTCCTCTGCACAGACAAGTCCAGTGGGCCACACTGAGGTCATGTCTACATGCCTGATGACAAAGTCTGACCAAAGTGTTTGTGTGGCCAAACAAACTTCTTTGGACCAATCAGTTATATATAATGTTATATGCAACACACAGAAAGCATTTAAAGAAACATTTCTGAAAAGGACAATTTTGTGCGTTTTATGTGTGGGCACAGCAACAGCCCCTCGGTGGCATTGTTATTTGCCCTGTTCGAACTAACAAAACATCTAATTCCATTCCCAGTGTAATAAAAGGTTACTTGGACAGGAATATAAACATCTCCCTAAAGTTGAACCAGATGCTGCTGCATGGCGGAGCTCAGGATTCAGAGGAGGGAGCGAGAAAGACAGAAAAACAAGGGAGGCACACAGGAAAGTGAGTCAGTACCGAGGCCTCAGCACTTCGAAACATTAATTCCAGAGTCCCATCGCCCTCTATCTCCCTCACCCCTCCCATCTAATCCAGAGCATGGGGACATCCTTGAGGAGAAGCCACCCAGCGTGGATTTGATTGTCCGCCGCCTCTCACATGAGGCCTTGAGAGGCCTGTCGGCGAGGCGATTCAGCCACTGCACGCACAGGAGAGGATGTCTAATCACAGCACGCATAAACCAAGTGCCTGGCTGGCTGCTGTATGCTGACCCCCCCTCCCCCAAAGCCCAGCATGAGAGGAAAGCTGTCCAGTTCCCTTTAGGGTGCAAGTATGATCTCATTTGGCTGAAACTGGCTGTGATTAAGACTGTGACAAGGTTTAGAAAAATCCAAATAATATAAAGTGCGCGTCAGACACAATCTCACAGTTGTAGAGTAGCGTGTGTGTTAATAAATGTATTGTATGAAAATGCAGACAGTGTGTTGAGGTGATTTGACATATAATAAGGGAAAATGCAGGTTGCAAATCGTATTCAGTGGTGAGGAGTATGCTCCCATTATAAAAGTTGTAAAGGAAACAAGACACATCGTGACAAATATTAAACTTTATGTTGTTTTGAAATGCCAGTACAAAAATACAAAAATATGCTGATGCATTTATCAGTCAAATTTCACAGTAGGTACACAGGTAGGTACACATGAGACTTATTTACAGGAGAGTCATTGAAGTGTTATATACCGAAAGGATTATTTAAAGTATTTCAGGCATGTGCCTTTGAGTTTAAAGATTTCATTGGATCACTTGACCGTTTGAAATTGGCCATGTGTATCGACATTTACCAGGTTCACCAGTGTCAACAAAGAACAGATTGACTTATCTCTGATGGCAGTATAATCACGTATGTTCACTTGGCCTAAATCGCGGTCCATTCTCAGACAAATTTAATTTTCTTTTCAATCAGACGATGTTAATTACATTTGCCTGTCTAGTAACTTCTTTACAAAATTCCAATCAAATCAAAGCAGCAAAACAGCAACGGAATGAACTAGCATGGCTTACAAAAATGCATTTAGAAATCAAAGCCAAGCACTCGACAGAGGAGGTATTGTAGAGGGTTTGGGGTTGTACCAACAGTCTTTTGAGACTCCTGCAAACACAACTAAACAGTTAATCTTAGTGGCCGAGTGTTTGGATCAGGATGCAGAGTAAACATGTGTGGGGGGAGAGAGGGAGCAAGACTTCACAGGTTTGTTTAGGCTGACGCCCTCCCTCACCTCCAGACAAAAGCTAAATTACATACAACACAACTGCAGTTGTCCCGTTCTTGTTTGTGGTGAATTGAAACCACATTGGCAGGCTATAAAGTGGTACCAACTTTCCAAGCAAACTACAGTTGCTTTCCATCAGCTTACGAGGGAAAGCTGTTTGTTTGTGGGGAATAGAGACTGTAAAAACTGTTAAAAGTTGTAAAATGCTGATGCCAGTGGCCGTTATTGTACATACCCAATAAACAAAACACAATAAATACATTTTTACATCAGCTTTCCCAAGGATATATGTATTTGTTACTAGGATAAAAACATAAATAGAGTTTGATACCTTCTCCAATAAATAGTAGTGGTATTCTATTTACAATATGCACACATCTCCCAAACAGCTCATGAGATATCTCGAGACACGTGTTCATCTACCTCTGTTTCCCAAGTAACACAAGATTAACGCATATTGCTCACAGGTTTTTGTAGCACTTTTTTGGGACAGTTACACCAACAGAGGTCCTCCATATCAAATGTATTGTCATTGTGTGCACAAAGGGGAGGGGGAGTGATTGTCAAAAAAAAAAGAGGTCATCATGGGAAGCTAGTGGTGTGACACTTGGAAATATGTGTCGACCAACTCATCTCCTGCAAAAGGGCTGTGTCAGGAATTGTCCGTCTAGACTGCGTTTTCCTCGCTGCCTTCGAAATCTTGAGGTTTCCGAGGGGGATCTGCACAAAGAAAAGAGAGTCAAAATTGATTTGCATGAAAGCTGTAGAGTCCTCATTGTTACTTACATTATTACAGACAAGTCAGGCAGGTCTTTGTAGCCTTACTGTTGCAGTGGCCGTAGTGGCGGACTCCTATGGAGCGGCCGAGGAAGCAGGTGGCCCGGCGGAGGTGGCAGGCGCTGGGGTAAGTGATGTTGTCATTGCCACAGATCGGCTGCTCAGACGGCATGGGTATCGGGCAAGGAGTTGTGCGGCACATGACACAGTGAGCACTGTTGGTCTGGTCAGTCACACAGGTGTGGGTACCTGGACACACCACGTTGGAGCACGACTCTGTTCAAGGCATGAAGAGAGAAGAACTGTTAGCAAAATAAAAAGTTGTGATATTTTGCCTTTGTGCAGGACAGCTTAGCATATACAGTACATCTTGCTTACTTTTGCAGTCTCCTTGGTACATGACCTCCAGGTCTGGGTGTCCCATGCAGCGGGCCATCAGCAGAGTACACTCATCCTTATATGACTTCCCATCGCTGCCGCACACAGCATGCTTCCGGGAAATGTTAGAGCAGTCTGGCGAGCACACACACTGAGGCCTTCCCGTCTTCATTTTGCAAACCTTCCCGGGACTGCATTTGACTCCCTCGCAAGTCTCTGCAAAAGCACAGCGAGTGGTTTCATATGTGTGTGAGCACTGTGCGGTGTCAGTGTAATGTTACTGTATTAACAAGTCTGCAGACATCAGGTGATCTGTAGGCATTTTCATACAAAACAAGCATGGGATCTGGGGTTTTCCCAGACCATAACACAATTTTCACCTTGCACAATATTTACAATAATCACATCTCTTTATTGACCATTACACACAGGGGTGTCTTGCCTGGTGGAATGTGAGGCTGGCGTGTTTTCATAACAGATCTATGTGTACGGCTGCACACAGACTGGGCTAAGCTCCTGCAGAGGGACGGAGGGGCTCGGAGGTAGACAGAGTTCAAATGGCTGTCAGAGAAGTTTACAGGCTGAGAAATGAGGAAGCCCCGGGCTCTTCTGACACCCCATAATGTCAGAGCACAGGAGGAACTGTAATCCTACACAGTACAGAGTCAACATTATACAATGCACACAGGTCTCTTCCCAGGACCTTTCTGAGTCTTTAGAGTTGATCATTTCTGAGTCCCGAGGATTCTGTAAACAATGAGGAACTTATTTCTTAGTTCCTGTCTCTACCAGCACTTCAATATCCTGTTTTATTCCAGGGCTGTGTTGTTTTTTCTTTTGGATGATTTCCATCTTTCACTGTTTAATGTATACATTTGCGCTCCACCTCCTCTGGGTCTCCCAATAAGGGAAGGTCCTACGGTCTCGTGATGATGTAGGCGACTCTGACTTGACAAGTCACCATTAAACCTTCTTTGACGTGACATTCATGATACCGACGTTTTCCTCCCACAGAATTCCAAATGATCAAGATAGTGTTACACATTATGAGGCCCAGACATTTGGGCATGTGGCAGGCATTTATTCCAGCCTGCAGTAACGCGTTTTCTTATTTTACTCACAGAATCAAACAGGGCTCCTTTATAACGAGCGCTGTAAAACGTGAGCACGTAATTTGGAAGAGGGGAAGGAGAAGGACCAAGGACAGAGGTTCTGATTCTACCAACTTACATTACATTTTCCACGTGATGCAGTTATTTACCTTTATGTGAGAGTCATTTTATGCAAAGCTTAATGCTACCTTTGACTGTGGTCTCTCTAAGCCATGTGATCAGGCAAAAAAAACCTGGGGCTGTGGTTGGGTGTGCTTTCATAAAAATGTCAGTAGCTCCACTTTTACTGGAATTTTTCAGCGTGGAGAAGCTCAGATGTTTGGCCTATGATCACATAGTGCAAGTTCTACTTATGAAACAGAACTTATCTACAAGTGAACCTGAATGAACCTTGCAGAGATTCCAGGAGGGGAAGCTTCTCAGGACAGCTGGGTGGAGTTATGTGGAACACCTCTCCTCCACCCACATCTGTATTATGTTAGAAAGCTGCAGCGGGAACTCTTTGTGTAAATATCTTAATTCACAAATGACGTGGCTTGAATTCACTTTCACTAACTCCCTGCAGAGAGTTATTTTGTGTAACAGAATATCCAATTTTGTCTCAATGAGATATTTAAAACACAACTTAAGTCTTCTGTTTCAAGTCTGCAAATGATATCTAAAAGCAGTGATTAAACCTCCCCGTACTTACCTTAGAACTACAGTAGAATCCAGTGAAATATTTTTTTTATAATGTTTAGTCATAATTGACAGCAGTTTAGTGCAGCATTTAATGTTTGGGTTACATGCAATGACTAATACTATGCCCTGCTGTGATAAACCAAAGCAGTACAAAAGTAACTAATTCCTTCTACTGGCAGATTCAGCTAATTCGTATTTTTTTGTTGTTGTTTTTTTTGTTTAACAATTTGTTTGTTTACCTTTGCATGGTTTACAGGAGACAATTCCCAGGAAGCCCAGCAGGCTGACCTCATTCATGGGCAGGCTGGTGTTGGACCATGCTGTGTCCAAGCGGTCCCCGGCACAGCACTCCTCTCTGGTCACCCCTCTCATCAGCACCATATCGCACCTTTGGTCTTGACTCTGCTGCAGCCAGCACATCCCAGCTGGAGAGAGTAAATATATAGAAAACAAGTTAATTTAGTCAAATACATACAAAAATATATTGTATACAAACACATAAAAGGTGTATTATATCATTCTGAATTATTTTCAGCTGGATCTGGACTAGGCAATATCCAGTAATTAAATGGCTAGTTATAAAATTTTTTTAGTTTTTTTGCTTATATATAATATCTGTCTGCTAGGATGTTTTCACAGGTATTAATTGTATAGATAAGTAGATAACTTATCTAATCCTTGTAGAAACAGAGAGATACACTTATGTTTTATTTTATATCAAAAGGCTGAGATAAAGATAGTACATAAATATGAAATTCTGGAAAAAAAAAGACCCTCATCATTATGATAACTGAGAGATGATTCATTCAATTATTTCAAAAGCATGACACTTAGTGGTCTTACTTTTTAAAATACACCAAAAAGCAGAGAAAAAGGAAATGTCCACTCACCACTGGCAGGATTCCTCCCAATCTGATACAAAGTGAGAATCACAGCAAAAACAGGAATGAAAAAGCTCATTGTTCACTCTAGTTGGTACAAAACCTTTCTCTGAAAGCTTGTTTGAGCAAATATCAGCAAGAAGGAGTGATGTTTCTCTGGTTAACAGCACAGATCACTCTAACTCAACTCTGGAAGTAGCTCTCCCTTACGTGAATGAATGTGTTGTGGATAAGTGATGTCGTTCCCCCTCTGTATAAATATTTAGCCCAGATGGAATTATGCTGCTGGGATGGGCGATCCTCTCAGCCAGTAATAAGCCAGGGCAGGACACAGTTAGACTCTGACTCAATTTCCAGAGTCGGGAAATGATCCATGCCCTCCAGCGCCAGACGCTGGCCACTCACAAACATGACCTCACAAAACATTTTCACACCATATTAGACTAATTAAAGGCTAATCATGTCCTGGAAAAGATTTAGAGTGGGTTTAAGAAGAGCTGCTTCATTTGTAAACTTTTAAAGTTTTTTTCATGCAGCTTATTGTATAGACTAATTGAATTAGATTTTCAGGTATTTGGAAAAATACTTCCTTGCATAATAACCTCTGAATTTGACCTTATAAGAAGCATTTCAAGTTGCTAGTTGTTGTTTTTTTTAATGTCTGGTGGGTCTGTATTGTCTCAGCTCCCTCTTTAACGTGGAAAAGCTCAGAGGTATTCATTCTCCTCTCAAGTCATACGCCGTTTCATCATGGTAATTTGCTTTCTATGTGGTTTTGGAGGGGAGAGTGGCCTATAGAAATTACATACTTATTTCTTAACTCATTATTATGTTCAGACAATAATGTTTTGAAGCGATGTGATCCTGCTTGTGCTTCTTTGTAGTGTAAATTGAGAGGAAAGAAAGGACCACCACAGCACAGTGGTTACAGTAACTTCTAAGGTTATTCTAAAAGGGTTTCTGGCCATAATATGTTAAATCACATGAATATCAAGTACCTAAAAATATTCATAACGACAGTCCTTACATAGATGAAGTCATTTGCCTCTCCAACATTGACATACCTCATTTTTGTTGACTGTCTGGATTTTTCAACGGCTGCTGATATTTCACTCTACAGCTGCGGTTAGAATAATACTGCAAGACAAGGGGAGGTGTGGGAGTGAAGGTGGTCTGTCCTTGAGCAACATATCAAGTTCAATAAACATGTCTATGGTGGAGCTTATCAAGAACGCTCATGTCTGCCCCCCCTCATTTTTTAGATTTGATCAAACACAGCCACAGCAAGCAAGACTCAAAACACTGAAATGCTGTGGATGTATATACAGTATCTGTCGGCCAGAGGGACAGGCATGTTCGTTTAACACCATCCAGGCTTCAAAAAACGGCCCACTAGAGGTGACTAGAAGCTAATCTGCACTATCATCATGGTAGATCAGAACATCTGTACTGCTCTTCTCTCTTTCTGCACTCATTCACCCCCTGACACCGAGTGGTATGCACTAATTCAAAGGTAATGTGAGTCTGGCCATCTGTCTGTCACTGTTATTTTGTTCCCTTTAGATCGTTGGGGGGGGGGGGGGGGGATGAAGCTAGCATATGCTGTAGTATATTTTTGAATGATGTTGCCTTCCTAAGCGGAGATCCCCAGGGCACCCAAGGAATGCTGCCTGACCTAGGAGG
>JAVQJF010035275.1:0-15359 GCA_036023855.1 Gadopsis marmoratus | reverse complement strand
ACACACACACACACACACACACACACACACACACACACACACACACACACACACACACACACACACACACACACACACACACACACACACACACACACAAAAGTCTCATTTATGGCTCTACCACTGTCACTTGGTTGCTGGTCAGTGAGCAGACACTGAACACTTTCTGAATGGAAACAGGAGAAACGGGGTGAGTGGACTGTCCTGTACCCTGCGTGTGCGTGCATGCGTGTGTGTCACTGTCATTTGGTTCATCATGTTGAACCAATGCCTGAGCTGTGGATAGCTACAACAAATGCAAAGACTAGTCTACTCCATCTGATAAAAGAGTTCAGGCTGTCAGATAGCTGCGACAAATACACTTGTGCTTTTAAAAATGGTGTGCGGGGAGTCGATTTCCACTTTTAGTCTTTTTAGTTTTCCTTGATATGCAGTATGCCCTCTCTCAGACAGTTTATCAGCCCATCCCATCGCTTGAGTTTGTGTTTGGGATTTCTGTGATATTTGGTAGCACTGGAAGCTCAAAAACCTGCACTTCATAGAATAGTTGTTTCAGTTCTTCCCCAAAAGGGCCAAATGAGCAAAAGAAAATATGTAACTAGGTTATGTGAGGCAGATCTATATTCTCCATATTCTACAGACAGTCTTCTGTCTTTTACTTTGTGCTCTTGTGTTTGTCTGTTTAAATGCACAAGTGCTCTTTTGAAATGAAGCCACAAGGTTTAAGTCAGAATTAGACATGTAGTTGTTGTGATACATTCGAACTAAATAATATCCTCAACTGTGTAATAATTCAAACCTTTGTGTGATGTTTGTTGCATGTAAAATGCAGTAAAGCACATTTTCTTCAGTTCGTAAGAAATGTTGCCTCCCCCTCAATCTGACCTCAGGTTGACCTGATGTTTGTCGGTGAATCACTTTCCTAACTTTGGTAGTTTAAACACAGAAATTAAACCAAAAATCAGATAGAAATCAGAGAGAGGTTGTCTGGGCGCTGTTTTACTCAGTCGTGTTAAGCAGACAGATTGTGGTTTGTAACCTCCCGCTGTGCCAAACTTTGAAGATTCATGAGTGAATTCAGTACCAACCGAGCAAGTGGGTTTTCAGACACGAAGGAGAGACTAGTTTCTGTCAAGAGGGCAGTCCAGACCTCTGGTTGACACTTTGCGTGCGCATGGTTTTCCATTGCTTTCCTGTTTGATCATTCAGGTGCAGAAGGGGAAGGCCCCTTCAGGTAGTTTTTGCCCATAGTGGCTTCACACCATCAAAGTTAAAAGAAACAACCAAAAAAACTGTGCCAATTTCCTGAAGAGTGGGGCAGAATGGCAGGTTTTTTTCCGCAGATGCAGCTTTTGATACTCTGCTGTTCATGATGGGTAACACTTAACTAAATTGGTGAAATTAGCTCTTTCCATATAAAGTACAGCATGATTACTACGCGTGATCTTTCCACTGTATCCCACACTTTCCTCACGGAGGACTAGCCGGGCAAAAATCCAGCACACTTTTCAAAGAAATTGTGGGGACTGTGAGGCAAACATGCAGGCGGGCATATCTTTGTTTTTAGTCACCGACGCTGAACCACATGCTGTTTTACATGAAGAGGTCAGGAAGTCACAGAGTTCTGTGCGCTAACTTACACTCACTCACTCACTCCTTATCTCTGCCTCTGTGTGTCACACATCTACACATACGCACACACACGGGACAAGTGTCACTATATAAATGGCGTACTGTGCAAAAAATAAACAAAAAACCACGCCTTCCTCTAGAGGGGAAATACTCTGCAGCATGTAATTTTGTCATCAGGATGTTATAAAGGCAACAGCAACACAACTTATAACGTGCGAAATGAATCATATGCAGCTCTAGGGAACATATTTATATTTTCCTGTGTGCAGTTTACTTCACTTATTTATGATGTATCAAAAAATACACTGTTTTCCTTTTTATAATCTTCAAATTTTAGAGTTCTGTTGTGGCAACCCAATTTCCAACAACATATGTTTGCTTCTGGGTGATTGCCTGCTTTGACGGTGTATTTCCCACCCTCAGACAGAGCATAGTTTTTATTCAAACAGAGAAGATAAGAGTGTTAATGTCTCTGAATGCAGCAGGGCAGGTTCTGCCTTTTGTCTCTCACATTTCTAACTATACCAGACCGGCTTCTGTGTTGACTTCTCTCCTTTCCTATACTCCTCACTTTGTGCATTTTCTTTGCTTGACTGTTAAATGACTTGCTGTGTAGGAGGCTTCTACACCCTCTGAAAAAATGAGAATGACACTTGATATTTTCTGACTGCAGGGTTTATGAGCTTTATATATTCTTTTAGTCTTTTTGATGGGTTTTCATTGAGCTCTACAAGTCTTTTTCCTTGGACCTTTTTTTTTTTGTATATAAACTGATTAAAAAGCTCATTGATTCAATTCAGTGAAACTCCACATTCAAAGGTACAAAAGGGCTTCACCCGCTTTCTCTCCAGTAATCCGATCCCCAGCCTTTGCTTCAGTCCCTTCTGGACCGAATCGTTGCTGCTGTAAAGAAATATGAATGTTAAAAAACATTAGTTTTGCAACTTTGTCCCTGAAGGAAAGATTTCACATCTCTCTCTTTCTGACCTCTCAGTTTCGTCTCTTTGTGCTGAACTGCTGCTTTCAGACTGGGAGAACAGCATCATTCCCTCTCCTGACGCTAACGTTACAGTATCATACTTCTGTTTAATGACCCAGCTTTTGTGGGTTAGTCTGTACTTTTGTTCACTTCTCAATTAATTGTTGTCCATTCAGCGATCCTTAAAAAATTGAACATGACTATGTGCTGGCTCACACGCACACACACACAGACCGTGTCGGTCCGGCTCGTTGGTACAGTAGCTTGCAAGACCTGCCTGCCAGTTTGCCGTTGGCCATTTGTTATTATGTCATGACTGAGGCAATATGTGATAGAAAGTACTCCTACCTGGAAGACAAGTTCTGACATGTGGAAATCTGAGAACTGGCAGGACACACTGGCACAACTGTCACGCACATGCTCACACACACACACACGCCTTTGCAAACACACTGCATAAACCTTACTAATCATCTGTCACTTTTCATGATGTCTGACAGGTTGCTGGCCCACACCGCACTCGCAGATACAAACATGTTGAATTCAGTGGATTTTGTACTACAGTGTTTCCACGAACGCTGTCGGGAGAGAAGCTACAGTACAAACTTGTTTTCACCTTCAATTACGACATGATTTAAGCACCATGGTTTAACTGCCAAGCTGCAGCCGCCTTCCTTTTTTTAATTTTTTTATTTCTAACTTGTTGCTGTTGAAAAGCCTGCTGAGTACAGAGCTAAGATAAGGGTTTTTTTTCTCGAAGCCTCAAGGGTGCAGTTTGATTACTTGGAAGTGGCCTGGGGACTTGCTCTCTTTCACCCCTCTCACTTTATCTCGCTCACTCTTCATCTCCAGAGCTCTCTCTCTCTCTCTCCCAGTAGATTCCCATCTCCACAGGATGACTTGATGCCAACCAGCACACAAGTCGCTCCAACGCGCCATCTATTTTAGGTTTGGATCGGCTGGCAACAGGCCAACAAACGGAAAAATAACCAGGTGTCTCTGGTTATTAATAGTCAACATTTTCCCCCACAGCAGCTTCCAAGACCGTGGAAGCTGCAGCCTGTGGACACACACACACACCTACCTCCTTAGCGCTCTTGTTCTGAAACAATGCCACAGTTGATGCGAATTTTAAGTGGATCCCCCACTGATTTTCGTTGCCACCGTCCAAACAAGTAAAAAGGAAACAATAAGTAGTTGAGAGAGGAGGATGTTTGCTCCACGGGGATGTTTTGCCAAGTAATTTGGAGCCATTTCAAGCCCTTTATATACCTGGTGCTGCTGCGCTATCAGAGAATTGCTATTTTAGTTTTGTCCTGTTGCATAATTCATCGCATTCTTTGTTAAAAACTTTTCCAAATCAGGCTCTCGTGGTTGATTAGAGGAGGTTTATTTTGAGATTCGGTGTTGCAGGCCAGGTGATTCAGTGCACAGACCTTTTACTCTATTCATTATTTATAAATTGTTGTTGCCAGTCTGTCTTTTCCTTTTAAGAGTTTCTCTAGTTTCAATCAAGGTCAGAATTCAAGCATGGCTTCCTCCTTCTTAAAAAAAAAAAAAAAAGGTTGTGGGAAAACGTTTCCAGAATTGCGGGTCAGATGCTTCTTTTCTAGAAAAAGTATTCTGCCTTCAAATTTTGCATGAAAAGATTTTGAATTTGAAGGGAACAAAAATTGTAATATCATTGATGTTTTATATTCTTCTTTCTGTCTACATATTCAATTAAATACCAAAACCAACAATGAATTAAAAAACAACTTGAATCATCTGAGTATCCAAATCCAGATATACTGTATTTCATTTCTCTGTGCCATAGACCTCCATTGTTTTCCACAAACTATTAAAAACACATACTAGATGAAGATGAAGACGTAGATGAAGCACACAGTGACTGGGCGACACGTTCTGTCATTACGATGAACATGGGCACTGTAGTTTATTTTAGTCGATCCTACACATACACAGTCAAATATGCATTAATATCCCAATAAATATACACTTATTACTGTTGTTTAAGTAAAGTTTGCTAAAAACTACAGTGGTCGGCTGTTTCAAGAAAAATGCCTGGCCATTTTAAAAATGAAACAGTATATATGTGTTTCCCATTAAAGATTTATGCTTTTCAGTAGGAACGAATGGGTTTGAATGGATTGTTTAGTGTTACAGACAGGATAGGAAAGTCAGATAGGACTGGGAGCTGAACAAACTTTTTATTTTGTGATAGACTGAAACACATTCAAACAAGTTACTTGTAGCTGTAGGGCCTTTAGTTTAGAAAAGCCGCTTCAACAATTAAATACATCAAACAGGGAATTCTACTAAATCTGCATCACCAAACAACCTTGTACAAACTTACCCTGATTATATAGCCTTGTATGTGGTTTGCTTTTGTGGACTGTAGTAATCTCTGATGACTGGACTTTGACCAGCTCGGCTGACTTCTCTCCTCCAATGTCTGAGCTGAGTTAGTTATTGGAATGACTGAAGAGTCTTCATTCATTTATATCAACGAAGAGCTGAATGTTTATAGAGCGCTGGGTGGTAGAAATCTGTTTCTCAGACTTTCTGAATGTTCATCCACCTTTTCATACATTATTCAGGTGTTCATTCTCCTCCAAGTAGCAGAGTTTATTAAAGGATAAGGCTGGTGATATATTAACTGTCAACAAGTCCTATGAAAAGACCAAGATAAACAATGTCTTGATCCCACTAACAAAGTCTTTTAAAGCTTATTCCTTTGTGCCATAGCACTCCATTGTTGTTCAGAGACTATTAAAAACACGTCAGGGAGGCACGCAACTACGCTGGCTGACATGGTCCTTCGTTACAATGTACATGGGCACTGTAAGTTAATTTGAGTCAACCCCATATACATCGTCCTGCTGCTGTACAAACTTGCTTGTGCTCCAAAAATAGTTCCCAGCACCTGCCTGAGTAACATTTGCTAAAAACCACAGTGCCCGGCTTTTTTAGGAAATTGTTTAACCTTTTTTGTTTGAATTAAACTATACATTTATGGCCTGTTTTTTAAGAAGACTTACATCTTCAATTGGAGTAAATAGGCTTGTAGTTGAATTTTGAAAGTGTTGGGAGAAGGACAAACGTTGTTGGTGTTGGGTCTTTCCATGGGGTTTGTTGTCAATAAGAAAAATGTAGAATAGCGCCAGCCATATCCTTTAACAATGCTGACCAAAACACAGTCTTTCTAGAAAATAAAAACTCAATCCCTAGAAGCTCAAAAGGGCTGTTGCAGCAATTTTCAATGCCAAGACAGTTCTCAATTAACAATCTGTAACACATTTCAGCGCTCAGAAGGTGCAGTCCGTTCCACTCCAAAAGCTAGAATGTGACATCCTTGGCCTTAGACTGAAGCTCAAACAGTCCCTGTTTTCTGTGTGCTTGGGTTGGGAAATCACACAGCGAGCCACCCAAACAGCAACAGAGGAAGACGGTGTTTTGAGCAGAAGAGACGTTCCTCGGTGCCAGAGTTCGTCTTGTACTCCCTGTGACACAATCTGCCCCCCTGTTTACTAGATAACAGACAGACTGCGGGAATAAGCTGGAGGACCGGGTGTACTCCTCGTGGTGTTGAGTGTGCGTGTGTGTGTGTACGCATTGTTTATGTTTTGGGTTTTTCTGAGCAGACATATTTAATCATTAACACTGTGTACAATGCAGCATGTGGGCTTGTCTATGTTTATTTTCAATGCCATTTTCTTTCCCTCCTCCTCTCTCTATCTCATCCTCCCTTTCTCTCTATCTCCCCAACTTTTCCTCTTCCTGCCCTCCTCTCTGCAGTTCTTCTAGCGTTGTTTTCTTTAAACAAGGCCACGTACAGTCAACAGAGGATATTGCATCAGCTGCCGCATCACTGCTTCATCTCTCTCCACAGTAGACATGGTGGACACTCAGCAGCTCCTAGCCTGGCCTGTCGGTTACAGCCTGAACACGGTGGACCTGTCGGAGCTGGAAGACAGCTCCCACTCCCTCGACATGAAGCATTTGTCCATGTTGAACTACACCTCCATCTCCTCCTCCTCCTCCATCCCGTCCTCCCTGTCTCCACCGCTCGTGTCCTGCATCTCCTCTGGCGGCGTGGCCTATGACCCCAGTCCACCACAGAGTGAAGAACACCTGACCAACATGGACTACGCAAACATGCACAGCTACAGGATGGAGCTCGACATGCAAAGTAAGTCCAGTCGGTGTGATGGGTTAACCAGAGCTGAAACACGTCATCTGGTTTCTTTATGCTGATTGAATGCACACAAGGCTTAAAGCTGAAAAAACACGAATGAGCAGAATTGTGGTTATAGGCAGTTAGAGACTACAGGAGGCAACAAAAACATCTGAAGAAACCAACAGAGCATTAAATCTGAAAATGATATAAGATATAAGACGTGAAGTAAGAAGGTTTTAGCTTGTCTGTCTGTTTGCCTACCTGGGTGCCCTACCTGCCTGATGATGTTTCTTCTATTAGACTCGATCAAGCTGGAGCCGGAATCTCCGCCGCAGTACTCTGATTGTCCCGTGTTCTCCAAGCTCCAGGACGATACGTCAGCATCATCTCTGAACATTGAGTGCCGCGTGTGCGGAGACAAAGCATCAGGGTTTCACTATGGCGTCCATGCCTGTGAGGGCTGCAAGGTAGGACTGAACAATATCATGAGTAAAGATGAAAACACAATGAAAGACAAAGAAAAGCAGCAAATCCACACAATTATGAGGCTGGAATTAACTTTTGCTTGTCGTTTTATGTTTTTAAAATGACGTGCATGGCAAATCGGTTATCAGAATAGTTGCAGATTAATTTCATTGCACATCACACTAAGCTGACTGCCCTTCTGCTTTGTGGGGCTTCAATTCAGTTCATTTCAATTTTATTTATATAGCGCTATATCATAACAAAGTATATCATAACAAACATAGCACTTGTTAATATAGAACAAGTCTAGACGATGTTAAAATAAACAACCAATAGTATTAGCAGCACAACAACAGCTACGCTAATAATAACAGTAGCAGCAGCAGCAGCAGGCGGCCCGCATCCACTCGACCAGACGCATGTGTATTCAGACTCCGCAGAACCAGACCCCGCAGATCCAGACTCCACAACTCCGTAGGCAGAAACACTCGCAATCAGAGAGAGAGCGATAGTTGAGTTAGTAACAAGCATTAATGGGTATATAAATGTGTATTGTTTCTCGGCAGTCTAGGCCTATAGCAGCATAACTACGGGGGGGCTCAGGGTTCGCCCAGGCCACCCCTCGTCTACGGGGTGGCTCAGGGCTCACTCGAGTCAGCCCTGCTATAAGCTTTATCAAAGAGGAAAGTCTTAAGCCTACTCGTAAATGTGAGGAGGGTGAGGCGTGATTAGCTACATACTTGTGTGTCAGGTGTTTGGTTAGATTCATGCCATTTTGGGGGTTGATTTTCTTTTTTCAAACTTGAAAGTGTATTGAATTCTAACCAATCCTTTGTTGGGATAAGTGTACATATTACATCCAGCAGGGCTCTGTTGGAATTGTTTGGACAAAATCTGTTTTTGTTTTTTTATGAGAAATTGTGGCCAACAAGCATTTGACAGATGCATGTTATGGCTGAAGCACAACAGTGGAGAATAAACTGATTGCTGCTCTTAGAAAGTAAGGCATCAAGATCATACCAGTCATGTCAGGAAATGGTAATGATCGTACGTTTTTGTTTCTCTACCAGTCTTCTTTTTTCTGTCACCATGTGTCACTCTTCAGTGAAACATGTTGGTGGTGGAATAAATAATTCTATAATGCATGGAGAGAAGTGTGCCTTCTTTCATCTGTTTGATGTCTGTCACTTTAACCACAAGCCCCATACATTTTCCACTCTGCTGGGGATCAACAAAGGCTTGTGCTTCTACAAACACAGAGCCAGCCCCTTAAACTTTCTGTCTGTTTGTCTGTCAGTATAGAGTATAAATAACTAATAGAGTGTGGGGGAAGTTTCACACATATTTCCATTTTCTTTGAAATATTGAGACATTATAAACATACGAGGTGGATTTTCAGAAATGGAAGCAGTTCTACGTATGGTTTTGTTTTTAAGTGAATATATTCCAGGTAATTGGTATAAAAAGATACTATATATATGCTGTGTTTCCATCACCTTCAACAAGTCTCTTCAGTTTAAGAGAAGCCTGCCCTAAACCTAACCCTAAAATATTTACTAGAACAGATTTAGGTAGATTAAATGACTTTGTATTAGAATAAAAAGTCATCTACCATTTGAAAACACAAATACCCCCTCTTAGTCTTATATTTTGAATGTCGCATTCATTTATGGACATTATAGATTACTATTAAAACTAGAAAATCATCTAAGGATTTCTACTAAAATGTGAAAAAAACAAATTCTCATAACGTTTTAGAATAAAAACCTTAATTTTGATGCCATCAGAGAAAAGGAGAAGCCTTGACATGTACTGAGTGACCATAAAATTAGAAACACCTGTCTGCTGTAACCCAATGCAGTCATTACTTAAAGGATAAGTCTTGTGTTTTTAATATTTTGAGTAGTATTAGAAGTATTAGAATTGACTGCCAGGGCTGTTGGCTTGGATTTACTACCAGGTACAAGGGTTTCTGTTTTTCTGTCCACTTAGTCTGAGTCATTCTGTATCTTCAGAGGCTTAATGAAGCTAAGGTACAGTGGTCATTGTTCTGCTAAAGTCTCAGGGGAGACTCGCCAGAAGAGGGGGTCAGCCAAGCAGGCAAACACTTAATTGTTTCAAAACAGAAAACATTCTTTATCGAGGTGGAGTCTTGACCCCCTTTAACTTCCTCCTTCTTTAAATAACCTACGATTAAAAAAGAAACATCTGTTTATCACAGGAATGCAGATGCCAAACACCAGCCTTCACGTTGAGCCCAGATGTGGATTTGTATGTGGATAAAAAAAAAAAAAACTCAAATACTATTCTCCTCGTGAAGCTTACAGCCCTCAACTTTTTTCTTTTTCTGTCTGTTGTACTCTGTTCAATTCAATCTTTCCATCAGCTGTCTTAGTCGGCATAGACAAACACCGCAGCCATCAACAAACCCCTGAGTGAGTGTTGGGAGTTGGGACCGTGGCTGCGTAGTTAACAGCTGAGATAAGCACGAGTCTTATGGCTCCTTTGGTCCCAAGGTTGACAACATCAAAGTGCAAATCAAACACAATCTACTTTTAAACACTCTCGTGGGCAGTGTGATTGGCTTCTTCACAGGTTAGAAAGAACCACGTATCTAATCTGCATCTACCAGAAAAACAATCTTGTAACGATTTTATTGGGAAATAATTTTCCCAGTATTGCCTTATAAAACCAGAAAACACCTTTATCTGTATTATACTTAATCTGTATTATACTCTAATTATAATACAGATACTAAGTAATAATTTTAGTTTTTACATTTTCACCTTCTGGTTCAAGTTTCTTGTTCCATACAGCATCTATTTATTAACTTTACTTAATGTCTTATCATACTTTTGTTGTTTTATTTGTCAAAACAAATAGTCCCTCAGTAAATGGACGTTTTCTGTACTAGTGCGGCACAAATCTCTTGACAATTCTCAGTAAAGGAACAGAATTAACAGTGTAGAGCAAATGAAAATAAAGGTGCATATCTTTAGTGACAATATCTAAAGTAAGTGTCTCTCCCCTTTCTTTCTCGCAGGGTTTCTTCAGACGCACAATCAGGTTGAAGTTGGTGTACGATCACTGCGATCTTCACTGTCGCATTCACAAGAAGTCCCGCAACAAGTGCCAATACTGTCGCTTCCAGAAGTGCCTCAATGTGGGCATGTCACACAACGGTGAGATGGCGACGCTGCCCAGCACAGCTTTTAGAACAAGTGTACAAATATGACGTATGAAATGTGACCATTTACAGTTAGGCCATGAAAAGCTTAACTACATGTCGTTGTTTTCATGCCTTCTGTTCAGACAGGAATGAACCCAGCCCCATTTACGCTCACTATAAATAAGCAGACATAGGTTAAAAGACCTATTCTTCTTTGAAATGGTGGCTCAGGAAATGCCTTTTTACAGACCAACTCTTCTGAGAATGGCAGCTACATCTTCACCACATTGCTGCCAATTTGGTCTTTGAGGTGTGGTCGTTATGCAGCAGTGTACCCCACTGCCTTATATGTTGCCAGTTGCTTCCTCTGTGGTCTTTGGCCTGTATTGTAACCCTCGGGTTCAATTCCCATCACTAGTGCAATGTACCTGTCACCCCAACAGCATGATTCAAAGATGAAATTGTGGTTGAAAGCTAACTTAAACCCCTCTTTCCAAGGGCTCATTCTGGCAGTGTTGAAAACAGCAAAAAGCAGTAACATTGATTAGATTTTTGGTAAAACGCTCCGATACTTTTTCCACTGCTGTCAGGCTGAAAGAGTGAGCCACTGACATCACTAGATTCCGTCAGCTTTGCTGCATGTGTGGAAAGTTATAGAAGACGTATGCTTATTGTTTACAGTACGTTTGTACATCAGCAGTGATGTAAGTTGACTGCTTTGTGTTGCACTCATGTTTGTGACACCAAAAATGATCATTGTGCTGCCTTGACGGGCCTGTCAAAAATGTCAGAATTGCAAGCTGAGTGCGCCGGAACAATATGAAAAGGGGGTGCATATTTAAATGGTTCCAAAATTGCAAATGTTTATGAACAGACAATACTGAAACTTTGTCTACAGTTTATTTCATTTTTTTATCGGCACAAGTGAAAACAGCTACTGAAATATTTTAGTTATTCATTCAGTAAAGAGAAAATTAAAACACAAATCAAAAAACAAATGGAATTATCAAGTCCACATGTGCAAGCGTCGCTCAGCCATGGTACACCCACACAGGTGTTTTGTACGTGCCAGCTCAGGGTAGAAACACGGGCAACTGCCAACACCTCCCACGCTCCGCTATATGTGGGCCAACCAATCGTGCTGCCGATCCAAATGCAGTTCACTGCTGCTTCTGCAGATTAACAATCTGTCTGACATGGATTTTTAATAGCTCTGAAAAATAGGCTGCAATTTACATTCATTGACAAGAAATATACAACAACTCAGGTATGATTGTTGCTGCCTATGTAGGGGCGACGCCGTTCATTTATTTTAACTTTGGCCTCTGCGCTGCCTGCCATCTGCCCCACATTTCGGCTAACGTTTCTCTCCTTCCGGTTTGAAGTAAGTGTAAGTTTAGCCACCGAAATACAAGGTGAATACTATCAGATGGCAGCACCTCACGTGCTCCCAAACAGAGCGCACACTATCTAGAGAAATCATGTACTTTGTGATGAAATGATTTCTCAAGTGACACATCTCTGCCCTCCCCTGTGACCATTCAGCTGTTGAATTTGTTAGCCTTTGTTGGCCACTGAAGCGCACCGTTTTTATATCAAGCGCTGACAGGTGAGTTTCAGCGTGGACCTCATGACTATGTAGGTGTACACTGGTTAAGTTTGATGGACAACTTCCTGACTCTCCTGCCAGTTTTGTTGCTCCAGTTAGGTTGGCACAACCTACAGCTTTCACTCTTTTGATTGTCAGCATAGCTTCGCACAACTTGAGTCTTAAAGTCCAGTCACATTTGCCAAACTCGCATGCTGAGCCAAGAAACTGGCAGGACAGTGGTCAATCAGTTCCACGCACTCTCTCAAATCAAACCGGCTGGACATCGGAGAGCCTTGTGATTTCACCTGACTAAGTTCAATCATTCTTTGAACTTGTGCGAAGGAAAAGAGGCGGGGGGGCCAAGTTGCATGGACACTAGTTTTTATACTAGCATCTACTATAATTTGTTTGTTGTTTATCCTCTCCTGCCACTTTATCTCTCTGTCCCTCTCTCTGCCCCCTCCTTCTATCATATCACTCTACTGTTACTTCACGAGCTACAGCCCGTGCCTTGACATCCTGCTCTGTGTGGGTTTTTATTTTATCAATGATTGATATCGCTGAGTACATAGACCTCAACTGATTTCTCCAACCTGCTGTGTCACCGCTGTAGGCTCATTGCCAGTTGCTGGTAGGGCCACTTTAGTTTGTATTCATTTGTTTAAGGTGTGCATTCATCAGACAATCAGCATTACACAATCACGTACAGACTGCAGTGAATACAGAGCACAGGTTTGAAGGATAATTGATTTCTTCCACTAATGGAAAAAAGAGGGTTTATCCATTTCTCAACTTAGCATCAAGTTTCAGGTTGATTACATAGAACATTTTCACTGCATTCATCATAAAACCTATAACAATTATACCTTTGTGAAATGGTAAATGGACTTCACTTATATAGTGCTTTTCAACTTTAATGTTTCCCAAAGTGTTTGTACAGATTGGTCTCATTCACCCAGTCACACATGGATGATGACGTAGCTGCCATCCAAGGTGCTGGCCTCCACTGGGAGCGACTTAGGGTTCGCTGTCTTGCCCAAGGACACTTCAACATGTGGACAGAAGGGGCAGGGATTGAACCACCAACCCTGGGATTAACAACCCGCACTACCTCCTGAGCCACTAGCGCTAAGCGTAATGCAACATGAATAAATAAATGTAACTACAGCGACAGGTGGAAAGGGAGGAGAAAATGATGAGATAGTTTTTCAGGTTTTGCGAGAGCAAGAAAGCATCATTACCAGTAAAAATACATACGCATTATTAAAGGAAACACGATTTTGTGATTGCTTAATGAGACACACCTCATAAAACCAAAGGAGGATAATTTGTTGCGTGCTGTTGCCAGTGGATTTTCCCTTTCACTGAATGATGAGCTGTGTGACTCATTTGTAGAACAAAGGTTCTATTAATTGTAGAACAGTCCAAAATCCAAAAATATTGTACTACATATATGTATTTGGGCATTTTTGCTTGAAAAATGACTGAAACTTTTAAACCATTGTCAGAATAGTTTCCGCTTACATATCTGTCGATCGACTAATTGTTGCAGCTAACTTTCATGGGCCTTTGCTCTGGTGACTAAATCTTGATGTTCTCTTCTATCACATTTGCAGTTGTGTTCAGAAATGAAAATAACTTGAATTGTAGCTCACAAGAACCTTCATCCTTGCTTACAGTATGTTTCTGTGTGTGCCCTTATATATCTGCCTGCCTTGTGTGTGTGTGTGTGTGTGTGTGTGTGTGTGTGTGTCCATTTGTGTGCTAATGGCGTGTTTCTGTCCATCCGTTTCCTTTCTCAGCCATTCGTTTTGGCCGGATGCCCCAGGCGGAGAAGGAGAAACTGCTGGCTGAGTTCTCATCTGACATGGAGCACATACACCCGGAGGCAGCAGATCTGAGGGCTCTGTCCCGGCATCTGTACGAGGCCTATCTGAAATACTTCCCCCTCACCAAGGCCAAGGCCAGGGCCATCCTCTCTGGTAAGACCGGAGATAACGCGGTAAGCAGCACTGCCTTAATTCAACTTTACTTTTATTTATTTCTATTGAGTATTGTTGCATTTTCTACTGAACATCACAGTACAGTAAATTATGTTTTCAGTGAGATGTATTAAAGGCACATTCACCATGTGAGCAGATTCATTTTGTGATGAAGGCCACAAAAACATTGTCCTTTTTTGGTCATGATTACACTGAGTTTTAAATGAGATGAGCAGTTGCTCTGGGAAAAGCAAAGCAATACAAGTTTGAACTGAAGGAGTTCAGAAGCTTTAAACTTAGTAGAAGCAAGAGTTAAGTAGTTCAAACTCTTCCACTCACTGCACATGTTGGCACATTCTTTTCCCCCGGCATTGTCTTCATGTTACCACGCTCAGTTAGATGAGGTCTTTTCGGGCTTTTATTGCTGCTCTAACAGGAAAGGTGGATTGACTGGTTTCTACATGTCTTGGCTGTTAGAAGACATCTCAGATTACAGTGGTCAAGCTGTGCAACACGATAACACAGCTTCTCAGCAGTCTGATATACAGTAATGGCTTCAACATTCCTACTCAAAATGTCAAACTAATTTATTAAGACATTTGGTAATTTATACAACTGAACTGTAGGAAACGTGTCGGCCAGAACCACAAAAAAATGTGAGATATCATCCATTTCTGTGTTTTTGTACTAGATTTTGAGATATTGAGTATTCAACAGACTTAATCATGAAATCCACATCAACTGTATTACAAGTGGCAGACAAAAGAAAACTGTGGTGACTGTTTTATGAAGATCCACGGTTCGTTTGTGATGATGACTTCAATCTTGTGGCTCATCTCAAAAACTACTGACATGATAAGTACTGACATATTTTCAATATGTTTTGATATTCTGAAAGTAAAACGTGATCAGGTCATCTTCATCATTTAATCCTTATCAGAAGTCTGCTCTAAAAAAATAAATCTATTTGAATGTTACTAAATAGCAGCCTAATTAGACCAGCTGAATCTATGAAGTAAATTGTAGAGGCAGTGGATTGTTGTGAATGACCAAAATCAGTAGCTTTTGATAGATTTTGATAAGTTGAACCAAGCACATGGATGAAGCTCTTAAAAAGTAAGTAATTATTATTATTATTGGCTCTATAACAGAGGACCGACCGACTGCACAAGCAGAGATTTTCCTTTTCTATTGCCTCTCTCTCTCTCTCTCTCTCTCTCTCTCTCTCTCTCTCTCTCTGTGTCTCTCTCTCTCTCTCTCTGTGTCTCTGCGTCTCTGCCTCTTCCTCTCCAGGGTGAGCCATGAAAAAGATGGGGGGGCTTTGAGCAGATGTAGCAGAATGTATTCCTGTAGGAGGCTCT